>AYEL01076675.1:0-20617 GCA_000484575.1 Olivierus martensii
TTTTCCAATCCGTTCTTTTCCGTTCTCTCGGGTTCTGTCTGTCGATGGGGCGGCCGATCCCCTTTTATTACATCTCCGAACCAGGGACCAATACGTGACATCTCACCCGAAATTCCCGGGCCCCGATGCATTCTCGACTATTGTTTATTTCTTTCTTTCTGCAGGTGGGGTCTACTGTGCTAGTTCCATGGACAAGCAGGATCCTTCGTCCGGGATACGTAATATCTTTCTGTTTTTGAGATTTACAACGCTGGGAACGAAATTTCGCATCGGGCAGTTCAATTCGGTAAATGCTTTCTTTTCAATCTTAACGTTCGTTTATAGTTTCTGTGTTCGATGTATTAAATTTCTTCTTATAAATCGAGAATATAATTCATATCTTCGGGATCCTCGCACATAAAATTCCAATAAATATTTCTGAAGAGGAACATAAAAACAAATAATTGAAAATATTAGTAATTACTAAACATTTAAACTGAAAAAATAAATGATTCAGAATATTAAAGTTTATTACGAGAAATAATGAGAAGTGAATAAAATACAAGTTTATCAAAAATGAATATTTTTTAACGTCACGAATCCATTAAGTATACTTCAGAAATGATTTCTTAAATTATAATCTTGTAAAGTTTAAGGTCAAAAATATTCAGAATTTATTTATTTTTACAATTTAAATAGTTATTTCGATATATTTTGTAATTACTTAAAACAATACAGCACAGATTGATATCGAAATAAATTTATCAAGTACAGAAATTCAGTAAATACTGAAGTAAATTTCTGGAGTATAAAGATATAAATATGTTGGACGAATGTATCGATATTTAGAAGAATCGAGGTTTCAGTTGCATTCCAGTTACATCTCTCTATCTGATCCTTCTTAACATAGCTGATCTACGACCGACGTGAGCAATTTGTGAAGGTTTCTGAAATTTTCTCCGAATTTTATGTCTGACAAAGATAGAAAGCGATCGCTTAGAATTAAATTGGTAAACAGTCATTCAAAACTCACGAATATTGTCTATGCCTATAATCAGATTATTAGGTTGGAAAAGTTACAATCCATATGCTGGACTCGAATCAATCAGAATACCGTAAATACTTGAAGAACGATATTAAAAATCTTTGTACTGTATTGTATACAGAATACTAAATACAAGAATTGATTGCGATTATTCAATAATCTAACAAATGCTTATAATGTGGCCATTCGTTATATCACATATAACCTAACCTCCATATCACACGAGGGATATACTTAATCTGGCGGCGTCCACTTACGGAGCTCATCACAGGCTGACCAACACCCGTGATGGGTCAACAGGATGGTTGAAGGATGGGGTTCAACAGGCCGGGCCCGGACCCCTCCTGTTGAAGGATGGGGTTCAACAGGCCGGGCCCGGACCCCTCCTGAAAAAACTGGACGTGTGGGACCCGGATTTGAACCCTATCCTCCAAGGTGGTAAGCCACAGCTTTACCATGCGGCCATCCGGCAGACGTTTCCATTCGTTCTACTAAATAAACACATTATGAATGCAGTTAGTAATTTTATCGCTCTTTACAGGTTTATGTTATAGATATGCGCAATCATGGAGATAGCCCAAAATCATCTAACATTAATCATGACGATAACGTTAATGATCTAGAAAAGTTCATTCTGTTATTGGACCAGCCAGTGGTCTTAATCGGCCATCACATAGGTGGACTGGCAGCTATGGACTTGTCATTTAGGAAGGTAAATTTCTAATCTTACATAGAATTACTCATAACCTGAATAAAGATATTTTTGTATTCTCGCAAAATACAGATGTTATTTAGAATCCCAGAAATATAATGATTCAATTTTTTCAGCCGCATTTGGTTGATGAACTGATTCTGATTGAAGTTTCTCCGCTGAGATATTCAGATCAAGAAGCCACCAGAAACTGTTACATAACATTTCACATGTGTAGATTGATGCTCTCTGCACAGAAATCAAACTGTTGATTAAAATTTAAATATAAAATAATCAAACAATATTATTTATAACTATAATATTCTCAGAAATAATCATCAAGTTCAAATGAGTCGCCAAGCTCATGGTGGTTCCCTCATGGTTTGGGGAGCTGTTTCAATCAGAGGAACAACAGATCTCGTGGTGATTCCCTCTACTCTGAATTTTCAGCAGTATATTGGAATGCTGGATACACAATTAGCGGCATATGGCTGGCCTCTTGGTGGTGACCAGTTCTTGTTTCAGCAGGACAATGCCTCATGATATACCTCACATGCAACAAAACAATGGCTAAATGACCATGATATTAACTGCTTGAGGTGGCCAGCGAGATCTCCTGACCTGAACATAATAGAAAATGTTTGGGGCTGTATGGTTCAACATGTCTATCATCACTGCAGACAGTTTTCGTCCATTGCAGACCTTGAAGAAGCAGTGTATGCTGTGTGGAATGCACTCTCACCTGGCTTGCTGTCGAATTTGGTTGCAAGCATGCCGAAAAGAATGGCAGAGTGTCTGAAAAACAGAGGAGGACCTACATCTTACTAAGAAACACTCTAGAAGGCCAAGCTCTGCCATCATGTCTGTTTTTTCAGGGATCCCAGGGGTGGTCCTATATATATGGACAGTGTGAAAAATGACTTCTGCTGTATTTCCTGTATACTTTTTTGTTTATATTTGAATAAAACATGAAATCATTTGTCTCACACTTATAGTACACCATAAACTTATTCTGATATCATTAGGGTTCCTTATGTTTTCGCAAACAGTTGTTTCCTGGTGGACCTATAGTTATGAGTGCAGTGTATGTATATGAAGCAACACAGGACTGTACGTCACTCAAATATAAAAAGTCTATGAGAACAGCAACAGACGAGGTGTTGTATCAAACATAAAGCTGGCTAATTGACATTTCAGTTCCTTGTAGAGGTTGAAGTTTGTATCAGTGGTAGAGGTAGTAAAATTTAAGTAGTATTTAAGGTTCTTTTTTGTGAATAATTGATTGTTGATATTTGAGTTGGATTAAACCAGTTTTGTTGATTATTTGATTGTTTGCTTTATTTAGTTTCAATAAAGCATTTATTGACATTTATTTTAGTTTCAATAAAGCAGTTATTGACACTTTTGTAAGTGTTTTGTAGTCTAATAAATTTATATTTTTTGTTATTAACTTGTTTGAGAATTTCTTCAATTTATTAGCGTAAGTTTCTAACATCGTTGTTTGTTCTAGTCTAACACTTAATCGGCACTTTTAGTTTAAGTTCTGATTTCCGGGCTTGCTTTGCCGGTTAACGATAATTGTTGTTAGATTGCTTTGTAGTTAATTAATTTTAAGTTAGAAGTTAATTTAAGACCTGAGCTCAGGCCGAACTCTGGATTGCAGAGTCATTAGAACAAAACCTGAGCTCAGGCCGAACTCTGGATTGCAGAGTCATTAGAACCATTAGGTTTAGTTTGTAATTTATTATTATTGACGTTTCGTTCTAATTCGCGACTTTGCAAAGAAACTATTTCGTCATTGATCAATTAATTATCCATTGTAATTCATTTAAATGAATGATTGTATTTTGTTATATTTAATAATTTATAATCTTTAATTCATATCTTAACAATTTTTCTTGCATATCAAGTCCTCAAATGGTTAAAAAATTTCATTATTCATAAGTTTATTGCCATTTCAGTTATATGAATAATCAATTACTTTCTAATTTTCTTGTTTATTTTCTTTACTAATTGTATTTATGGAATTTTCTAAAAAGTTGTGGAATTATATAAAACTGTTTATCTTCATTAAATAATGTTTGCATATTATTCTAGAAGTTTAAATTTCTAATATATTATATATTTTTTTATCTATATATAAGTTTAAAATAAAATGATATTTGTTGAAATATGCTAAATCTAGGTAATGTGTTGTTAAATAAGTTAGTTGGCTAGATTGGCTGCATGGAAATTCTGTCAATTCAACAGTCTCCTCTGCTTTTAGAGCTTGTACATTATTTATTTATTGATTTGAGAAGCAGATAATTTGAAGTTTATAAGTGATTTTTCAAGTGGGAGAGGTCATTAAACTATTTTTTGAGACTTGTTATGCTCTTTAATAATTTTTTTTCATCCCATTATTAATTATTCAATTATATAAGCTCTTAAATTATATAAGAATTTAAAACTTATATATAATTTTCTTCAATATCAATTGTCTGTTTGTTTTAATTTCCAGGGGGAAAGCATCCTATGAAACTGCTATACAGTTACTAAAAGATGGAATTGGAGGTAAGGAATTCAATAAAGTACAGAATTGTCCTGATTTTATAATTTTCCAAATAGAAAATGAAAATGGTGTAAAATAAGAGAAAATTTAAATTAAGGGATGCATAATGCAATACAAAATACAATGCTGCTCTGATTTTTTTACAATAAATATGTTTATACAATAATATTATCTGTCTAAAATTAAAACAGATAGTCAAGTTCTTTAGCAGGTGACATTCTTATCTGCTTTCTAAAATAAAAACTTACATCTTTAGTGGCAAAATTTTTTTTTTCTATTTTTAAATTGAAAATATGTAATTTAAACAATTTCAAAAATATTAATGGAAGAAGCAACTGCTTAAGCATTAAAAGTTAAAATAAATATATACTTAGCACTAGTTTTAGAATTATTAAACATAAATTTTATTAGGAAAAATGTTTTCAGTCTAAATCGTGGCTGTCCAACCCGTGTGCCACATGTGGCCCAGTGCTGTAATGAATGCATTCCAACATAAAATCGTAAATTTTCTTAAAACATTGAGATTTTTGTGTACTTAATGAAGTTTTTATTATTTAAATACCTATATACATTTCCTATTTCATATTTTCTAAAATATTTCTAATTTCAGTGATTAAAATTTCTTGACCTGCTCAATGATTTTAAATTTCTGAAAGAAAAGATTATTTATGAAATTTTTGCTTATTTAACATGGTGGATATCATATATTATACATTATTTATTAACTTTTTTGCATAATAACTTGCATTAAAATTAGTATATATTATGTGCGGCCCGAGACTATTTTTTCCTTCAAATGCGGCCCAAGAAAGTCAAAAGGTGGACACCCCTGGTCTAAATGATCATCCTCAGCATGAAATAACATAGAAATATAAATACATATATAAACAAAAATTTACAAATTAAAAGCTTACAGAAAAGAAAGAATATGATATATCTTAAAAGTGAAAATTTCTGTAGAAGTAAGATGGGAGTTTGAATTAAAAGAGCAAAATATCATACTTATGAGAGAAGAAAAATCAAGAAAGTAGTTTTATTAGGAAAAAGTCTTTATACTACCCTCTTAGAAACTTTCATTAGAAGATTCAGCATGAGCACTTTATGTATTTTTAATCATATTTGTGCAGAATCCAATACTTAAATACTTACAAAAATATTAATATATATTCAATTATACATTTCCATATATTTTTAACAAAAAATTCAGTAAGATGATGATCTTTGCTAGGAATAAATATGGTGGATTGAGCAGTTGGCACAAAGATGCAATTGAGTCATCAATCAAAATCTTATGATCTTAAAGATTCTCATTAAAGAGTATGTATAAGCCAATCCCCTTCTTCAATAATTTATATAAATTATTTTATTTTTTTGAAAAATTCTCATCTTATATATGAATATATACAGTATATATCTTTTATAGTATAGGTTGAATATTCCTAATGTAGTCCTAAAAAATGTATGATAAACATTAATTATACTTTTAGCTATATAATTGTTTTGGTCATTTACTATTGAGAATTAGACATTTGAGCCAACACAAAAATGTATGATAAACATTAATTATGCTTTTAGCTATATAATTGTTTTGGTCATTTACTATTGAGAATTAGACATTTGAGCCAACAACTGGCATTTAACAAATTGAAATTTGTGAAATTGCTTGTTAGGATTTACCTTTTATTTTGAAATTAGCATCTCTGAAACTTTGAATCAGTTTTATTAATTTGTTTTGAATGTTTAGTATTTTTTACTATATGTAAATTTATGTATCTTAAATATTAAAATTTATCAATAGTTTCTTCACTAAATTAAGATAATGATTTTTTATTAATAACCTTAAAATAAGGTTGAAAATATTTTATTAAACTACTAAAAATATATCATTTTTTTATTGAAGAAGAAAAAATTTAATGTTTAGCAATAATCTTTCAACATTAATTTAGCATTTTATATATAAACTATTTTTATTTCAAATTTTACATGTTAGAAAGTTTTTACTGTGAATGTTTTACTTACAGCAACATCTTTCATGACATATTATACAATATTGAAGAATTCAACAGATTATACTAATGCTCTGAAATGGAGTCGTGATATAACAGATAATATTACAATTACTTTGAAAAACCACAATATAAATGCTCAAGTGTTTCCATATAGGTAATTAAATTTAACTTACTTTATTTGATAAATATATTTTAATTTGACTATTTTAAAAAAGAATTAAATTTGATGTGTCTTATATTTCAACTAGAATAAAATTCTTATGTATGTGTGGGATTCTGGGGTATTATTCTGGGTTGTAACATCAGAATGCTGATTCTAGAAGCACTAGTGACATTTTATAAATTTAAGTTTTTTAAAAACTTATATAAAAAAATGTTTTAAATTTATTTGTTTTATGTATAAGTTCTATTAAGTATAAATTAAAAAAAACTTTTAAATGTAAATTATATTCTAATGCACTTATGTATTCCGGTTCTAATTTGTTCTGCTTAGGATAAATTTTTAAAAAACTTATCCTAAGCAGAACTTTATAAAATATTAAATAAATTTAAGTTTTTAAAAAACTTATAAAACAAATTTAAAACATTTTTTTATATGTATAAGTTCTATTAAGTATAAATTAAAAAAAAAACTTTTAAATGTAAATTATATTCTAATGCACTTATGTATTCCGGTTCTAATTTTTAAGTTTAAATCTTTTTAATCAACTGAACAAGGCAAGAGGGCTGAAAGCCAAAAACATTATTGAAATGTAAAAAGTTTTTATTTATGTTTATTAATAAATCGTAATCTACTGAAGTCACAACAGAAAACAGTAGAAGCAATGATACAGATTGCTATTGTTTGGTGCAGATTAATGATGTAGATTGCGTGAGGCCCGCAGGACGATATAGGACGATATTCAACAGGCTTATGGCCTATCTGCGGTCTGTGGAGTGAATAAGGACAGGTAATGAGTCTTAGACAACAACGACACAGAGACTACGTTTGTATGAACAAACAACTTCCTTTATTGGAGAGAGAGTTACATTATTTAAGACCCAACAATTGTGGGTGGAGGACAAATAACTTTTAACAATACAGGTGATCTGGGGCTCCTTTCTCCGGCTGGAAGTTGAACTCTTCTCTGAGAGGCAGCACAGTTCTTTTATTATACATAGTTCGTGGATACTGATTCCCTTTCCTGTTGCTCTTTCAGGTGCGACAGCTTGATGTGTCGGGGTGTTCCTTTCTCCGGCTGGAAGTCGAACTCTTCTCTGAGAGGCAGCACAGTTCTTTTATTATACATAGTTTGTGGATACTGATTCCCTTTCCTGTTGCTCTTTCAGGTGCGACAGCTTGATGTGTCGGGGTTCTTCACAAAGTTCGTGATTCAGTAATTTGAGTTAGCTCAAATACACGAACTCAGAACTTTGAGCATTGGGAAATAGCCCTTTTATTTTTTCTGAGCTTTTGTCAGGCTCTCTTCCTTCAGTATTCTTCACAAAGTTCGTGATTCAGTAATTTGAGTTTGCTCAAATACACGAACTCAGAACTTCGAGCATTGGGAAATAGCCCTTTTATTTTTTCTGAGCTTTTGTCAGGCTCTCTTCCTTCAGTTCTCCGTCTGAATAACTTAGAAGAGCGGTTTATGCGTGGTCCAAAACAGCTAACAAAGTTGCTCGAACCGTTACTCTATTTGGAGAGCAGGACTGATCAACTAACTTCTTCAATGGGCAAAGATTGACTGTTCACTTTGGCGATCGGGGACCGACTTCTCTGACAGGCAGGAACCGACTGACTATTTCAGCGATCAGGGACCAACTTCCTCGATGGGCAGCAACCGACTGACTAACCTCTTCAGCTAGCGGGGACCAACTGCTTCTTTTCCAAATCCCGATCTTGACCCTCCAGATTAATAAGTATAAATCAATCGCTTTTTCCTGGGAAGTCGTTTGACTAATCCTGGTTACATTCTTTCTCACAAACCCCACCATGCACCTGCAAGATATTTGAGCCTCCGTGCAGCCCGACTTGTTGCATGTTTATTTGTCTTTCCTAAGTTGCGGAGAACAGAACATCTCTGACTGGCTGGAAGATAAATACATCTAACAATGGTTTTTCTTATAAAGTGTCAACCCCGGTTGAATTATGATTAGGGTGAAGTGACATTTTCCAGCAGGCCAAGCTCCAAGTCTTCACAATTGTATTATTGTACAGATCCTCTCTTTCTAAGTAAAATTCTCAAATATTTTTAATTATTAAACAACAATTAGAATGAACTTCAATTCACTTTTCTAATTTAGAATCCGTAACATAATAAATGAAACAGAATCAACTAAATTGATAAGAGTATCCATTTTATATTATGATTTATTATTTTAAATTATTGATAAAATGATAGAAATTGACAGTAAATGGGTAGTATAATAGAATAAAACAGTGAATTAAAAAATATTCGATCACACTTATTTATTTAATTTTTACTTTTTATATTAATAAATGGATTAATTCATACTGTAAAACATGTTTGACTTTTCTACTGCGTAGTTCTGTTAATCTATGTTAATAATATAGGAAATACCAAAATTTTTAAAAATGTACCAGATTGTCAAATAAAAATTATATCAATTCCAAAAGACAATGATTGTTTTATTTCATGTATGTTTATATTAATTCTAACTGACAATTTAAAAATTTTATATTTTGATGTCTTGAACATTAGGAACTTAGATTTTATGATTTTTATAATTTTATTTATAAATTATTTGATTTTATTCTTCTTTTTGAAATTTATAATACAAAATTTATATAGATATTAAAAAGCTGTACATGTAATCCTTGACTAAAGAGTGTTTTGTTCAAATCCTGCCATCATAAGTTAAAGTGATTATAAGTTATAAATGCCCAAAAATTTTGGATTTCTCACTAATAATGTTTACTAAGACATTATATATTATTTTAATAAACATTAAAGAACATAAAAGTAAAGAATTGGACACTAAACAAGGACACTTTTCATATATCAATCTATTGGGTCAGGACTCAAGCCCATGGAATTGCATAGGCCAATTACAGGATTTACTGATTACATCACCATCATAAGTATGAGTAGTTGTAAATCAAGACAATCATAAGTCAAGGATTGTCTGTATATGATAAAATTCTAATAAGAAAAATTTAATGCTTTTAGGTTTATATTTTTTAATTTATATGATTTAGGCTTAGCTTTTTAGCAATTGGTAATTTATTTTTCTTTTTAACAGCATATTTCATGTATTTTATGAACAGTATCTTAACATGTGGAAAAGTACAATACAAAATTTGTCAATATCTATGGTAGATATTTTTCTCGTCACTTTTATTCTTCTTGGATTGGATATTTATTCATCTTTAACGGTTATTTTTACAATTTTCATGATTTTATTAAATCTTATGGGATTAATGTTTTGGTGGAATATACCATTAAATGCAGTGTCCTTGGTCAATTTAGTTATGGTAAGTTTACAGAATTTTATCATTTCAAATATTTTATTATAATGAAATTGCTTAATCCCTACAAGAAGCACTAAACAGCAGGTGTAAAAACTAAAAATTTTTTATTGCTAACGTTTTTGATGCCTTTGCATCCTCTTCAGGCAAAAAAAAAAAAAACAGAACATAACAAATTTAAATAAATTCGAACAAAAAGAAAAGTATATTTTTGTTTTGTTTGAATTTATTTAAATTTGTTACATTCTATTTTGTTTTTTTGCCTGAAGAGGATGCAAAGGCATCGAAAACGTTAGCAATAAAAATTTTTAGTTTTTACATCTGCTGTTTAGTGCTTCTTGTAGGGATTAAGTTTTGAAGTAATAAGAAAGCAGTTTTTTCTATATTTATTAATAATGAAATTGCATTTTTGAGGATTTTATATTTTTAAGGATCCTTAAAATTCAAACATAATTTAAAATATAGTTTAAAAAATTAAAGCTTTTAGTTATTTCCTGTTTTTTCATCAGAATGTCTTTAAGAAAAAAGGAACTGGAAAATTTATTGTATTTATAAATTGTTAAAATGAAATACACTGACGGAAAAAAAAATCCCAACACCAAGAAAGACTTGTGTTAGATAAATTTTGTATCTTGGTCCGGGCCCCACAATGCATTTGAATGTATTGGCCGTTTTGAACGGATTCAAACCGGTGAAGGTTTTCATCGGTTACGCCCGTGCGAAGAGTCGGACGACCCAGAAGACCGGGAGATGGCCATAAGCGGCCGAGGAGTTTCGGAACAAGTTCCGTCGATTACCGGTGGGTATTTATTCTTTAACTGTAATTAAAGTTGTTTTATAATCTTTATTTACAGACTACTGTACACTGAAAATGTCACTTTATTGCATGTGACAATATTCATAGCAGGTGTTCCAAGTGCCATTCCATTTCTGCGGAACAATACCATAGCCTATTTCGAAATTCTGTCGTAGAATTGGCAATTTGTTGAGGAGTGATTTCGGCACTGGCAGCAATTAATTGCCTTCGTAATTCCATCTCTTTTTCGTGTTGCTTCTCGAAGATGAGTCGCTTAAGGTAGCCCCAGTAAAAGAAATCGAGAGGATTCAAATCCTCTGATCGTGCGGGATACGGAATATTTGGACTTTTTGTTCCGATCCAGCGCTGAGGAAACTTTTCGTTCAGATACAGGATAACACGGCCACCGTTATGTGCTGGTTCTCCGTCTTGAAGAAACCACATATCCTCCTATTGTGACATAAAAGAACAATATGTATTATTACTTTTCATCGTTTTAATGAAATTACTGTAACAACAAAACCCTAAAAATAATAGAAACACTGGTGGAACAATTTCGTATAACATACCTGATTTCCCAATTGTCGAATTGCGGGTAAAATGCGATCACGTAGTAAAGACAGATAGACGTCTTGTGTGAGTCTGTCTGAGATAAAAATGGCACAATTATTTTGTTGCCCACCAGTCCTGTCCAAACATTTACAGCTTTTTGATATTGACTGCGTATAGCTCTCCAATACGGAACATTTTGGCGATTTGGAGTGTGATCGATGTAGAATGTGCACTCATCTGAAACAATCAGTTTGTAGAGCAGATTATCATCATTGTACAAGTCCAACATCTTCCCACAAAATAACATTCTTCTATCATCATCATTTGGAAGTTCTTGATGGTATTGATTTTTGTATGGGAAGAAGTTCTCTTCTCTTAATTAATGTTTTCCAAACGGATGATTTGTTGACGTGCAATTTATGCGCGATGCAAGAAATTCTGGGTTTTACAATTACTGACATGCAAATCGCAAGTTTTACTTCCTTTGGTAAAGCTCTTTCAATTACCTGACATGCAGTCGCAAGTTTTACTTCCGTTGGTAAAGCTCGACTTGGGTGATGAACGGGTGTCAAACCTGGATTGGCTAGTAAAGCTCGACTTGGGTGATGAACGGGTATCAAACCTGGATTGGCATTCATCTTTATGGAATATCTCAATAACAGATTTAATTGTAGACACGGATGGAATAAGGGTAATTGTGCAGTATCGCTACACTTGCCGTAGGAGCTAAAATTTTGGCACTGGACAGGATATATGTAAATTTTATAAAGTATAGCATTTCATTTTCCACTAATTGTGAGTTTACATGATTAGTATGTGGCATTTTTTTCTATTCAATAATCATAGAATATGAAATACAATATTACAATGTATGGCAATGTTTAAACTGTTACACAAAAAATTCATGTTTATGCACAATAGGTAAATTTAATTTCTGTAAACAATCAGCTTATATAAAAAATTATGGAATAAAGTTTTGATATACTTCAAATGATGTATGAAACTTGAGATGTGCTGTACAATTTGAAGTTTGTTTGCATGTAATTTGTATGCAATGTATATTATATATACTTTAATTAATGAAGGATTTATTTTATCTAAGGATTAACCTCTCATGGGTGATTAAATTTTCTTCTTTTTATACTAATAGGCTGTATTCATAGCTTTAAATACCAAAAGGATAAAATGAAAAAATACAACAGCAAGAGAAAATGTTAAAAGGTTTTATATAAATAAATGTAGTAGAACACTTGGGGAAAAGAGAGAAATCTTTTAATAGCTTTTTATAAAATGTGAATCATACAATGGATGAATGCTGCTCTTCACCTACATGGGGAAAGTCAATCAATTAATTACATAACCAAAATTATCAAGTCCTAAAAATACTTTCTTGAAATTCTAACAAATTTATTTTAATTTTATAAACAAATATTTTGTTGATTTAGTTTCTATTTAATATATTATTCAAAATTGATTTTTGTTATCTTACAAAATTAAAATATTTTAATGTTGATATTTTAGTTATATTTTAATTCAAATTCTTAAAATAATGGCAAGAAAAGAATTATATTTTTTATTTCTATATCATTTTAACAATGTTATATATTATAATTTATTTTTTTTTCCAAACATTTATTTAGCAAGATTCCTTGGAGATCAGAGATCATCTTATAATCAGTTCCTAAGTTTTGTATTAAGAATTGGAGAAGAAGGACCACAAGTTACTGTTGAAGATATTGTATTAGAAGGATCAGGTTTATCAATCTCAACTCCAATTTTTGGTCAAGGAAATCCTCTTCCAAGTATCTTTAATCAACATTTCAAGTTTCGTCTTCATGAGCATACAGAATATGGATGGAATCCACGACTTAGTGCTCTAGATTTTATGAGTCTTCTTTCTAATGTGACTGCAATTAAAATTAAAGCAAATTATGTTCCTGGAGGTAATATGAACATAGCATTTAGATATATTAAAAGTAAATTTAAAGGCAAATGTTTCTTGAGTTACTAATATTTCATTTATAAACTTTTATACATTCAAACATGCCATTTCATTTTCAAATTTTAGAAAATTTAAAATACTTTTCAAACATTAAAAAAGCAAAATTCTCTTGCAACAAATGCAATTTAAAACCACATGATTGTTTAACATATAACAGTATTACAAGATTGGATGACAAGAGTTTACACAAAACCTTGCATTATAATCTGAACTTTTTTATTCAAGTCTCTGAATATACAATATACAATGTGTTAGTATAATATATTTATGCAAATTCAATATACATGATGCTCTAGAAACAAGTCTTATATAAGTCAGGGAGCACATGTTGAATTTATTTTAATTTACATATAAGTATATATAAATTAAACAATTATATTTTATATTTCAGGAACTGGCTTTCTTGATGATGTTAGATTGGAATCTGCTCAGCGATCTCCTTTTGGACAGGAAGTAACTTGGATTGAAATGTGTACTTGTCTTGAAGGATATGTAGGACAGTTCTGTGAGTCTTGTGCACCTGGCTATCGTCATGATCCTCCTGGTGGTGGTCATTTTGCTAGATGTGTGAAATGTAATTGTCATAATCATGCTGAATATTGTGATCCTGAATCTGGTAAGGTTTGAATATTTGATATTTAAAAATGTTAAAGAATATTATAATGTGATTAAAAAAGTTTGTTATATTAAATATTAAAATAAAATTTTAATTTCAATTTTTAATTCAACTAATGAAATTAATAAAAATAATTATTAAATTATCAAAACTGCTAACCTGATGGCTGTAGGAGAGAGAAATTATCAAAATAGAATATTGTGAAGATTTAAGTTAAATTAAAAAAATATGAGTTTTATTTTGTAAAATGAAAGTCATGATTTTTAAACGAGCTGCTAACAAATGATTAATTTTATAATTAAAGCTGAAAGTAAGACTAAATCCTAAAAGTTTTTACAAATTTTTATTTATATTATTCATTGATTTTTTTCTAATATATATATTATAAAATCAGTTTTATCAGATTAAATCTTCTTGATCTGTTATTTTTTTTTTGTAAATAAAAATTTTGCTAAGATAAATCATAATAAATGATTATAATTATTATAAATTGATAATTTGGTAATCATCATCAATTCTTAAGAAGAATTTGAAGAAAGATCTGTAGTTATTTAGTTAACAAATCTCCTTTGATTAAGACTATTTATCATAATAATAAAAATAAAGGAATATCATCATTACTATGCACTCCATTCATTGTGCTAAATGAATATAATGGAAACTATATTAAAAAATAAATAAATAAAACATTTCAATAATACAGTGGTGCCTCGCAATTTAACAGTCTTGCAATTCAACATTTGAGTTTCACAGGTTGGCGCATGAGCAAGCATGGAATTGTGTGAAATCATTTGTTATTTTCAGTTCTTTTTGGACTATTTTAGTGTTTGCCCGTGTTGTTTGTGTTAATTTTCAATTCTACATTTTTCAGAAAGTAATGTGTTGTTTCTGTTAATTTTCAATTCTACATCTTTCAGAAAGTAAATGTATTGTTTGTGTTAATTTTCAATTCTACATTTTTCAGAAAGTAAAAAGTTGTTTGTATTAATTTTCAATTCTACATTTTTCAGAAAGTAAAAACTAATTATTATTGTTTTTTTGAGTGAAATGTAAGGATTGGTCCAAAGAGAACTGACTAGAGGAATAACCGACAAGAAGAACACTTGATTGAGCAAAGAGACGAAGAAAAAATTGTAGATAAAGTGCAGAAAGGAAGAACAATTAAATTGTAACTCGAGTATGGCATTCCTAGGACAACTGTGGCAATGTTTTGCAACAGAGAGAGAACATTACGGGTGCTATAATGTCAGCTGGAAGACTTCATTCCAACATCCAAGGACTAATAAAATATGTGTAGTGTATAAAATAATGTATTTTGTAATTTAGTGTGTTATATAATGATAAAACATATACACTATATTATTTACTTTATTATATCTCTCTCACCTCATCCATCAGGAAAGTAGGATGAGGAATGATTATGAATTAATCTATTTTGCATAGTTTTTTATGGGAAATATTGTCTGCAATTCGACATTACTTTGACGTCGGATTAGTGTTGAATTGTGAGGCACCACTGTATTATATAATAATAACATATTATATAAATCAATAACCAGATTAATACATTTATGAGAGTATGTCAATCTTTTGGATTGATGACTTTTGTTTTTGCTGTTATATATACAGACATTTTTAATTTCAGTATAAGTTAGATTTTTATATCCTAAATTTATTCCATAATATGTCAGCATAATACTGCTGGTGATAGTTGTGATCGATGTGCTCCTGGATATTATGGTAATGCTCTTCAGGGTACCCCAGATGATTGTCAACATTGTCCATGTCCAGATAGAGGAGCCTGTGTCATTCTTCCTGATGATCAAGTTGCATGTCTTCAGTGTCCTCAAGGTTACACTGGTAAGTAATATTTGAATACTGATTTACATAAAATTTATTTAATACATTAAATATGAAAAAATTGTTTACTTAATGAATCAGTCATTTAATAATTGCTAAAAGTATATCTAATATGGATAACTATTAGAATAAAAATAAATGAAAAGCATACACAACAACATTATTTGAGCAACAAAATATTTAATGAAAAAATCTTAAACAACAAACACAGAAAAATGTTTTTGAACAGGCTTGTAGAACACATCAGCTCTTAATTCTTAAATTTAAACAGTTAATCATGTTGAGTAATCTGCAAGGATTGTGCAATGAGTGTCAGGTGAAATTATATTATTATTGAAAATTTGGGATAAGAATATGTGGAAGAGTGGCTCAGGAATCCAAGAATGGAGAATTGGCTCAGAAACTTATTTGTAACAATAACAAAGTATTTATTTTAACATACAAAAGAACAAACTAAAGTTACACTTAAATAAAAATACATAATTCTATAAGAAACAGTTTCTAGAATGACAATATCAAAGCGATATAAACAGTTAGGCTTAATAGCTAATGACAAGATAACACAATTCAGACAATTTAGAACGGGTGGGCAACCTTTTTTTTGTAGGGGGCCATATAGTAAAATTTATGGTGGGCCACGTGCCAAAACAAAAACAATTGATAATAATAGTATTTATTTAAAAAAGAGAAGGTACAGATATGTAAATATATGTAGCGCTGGTATTAGATATAATAAAATAATGTGGCCTGCAGGCCAGAGGTTGCCAACCCCTAATTTAGAACTATTAAAATTTCCCTGGGAGAGCTAAGCTTCTGCATTCCTGAATACATACCTGAGAGTCTTCTTTTAATTGTCCATCAATCACAATAAATTAATTACAACTATCCCTCCTATAACATGGCTTCCTACAACACTGTTTTGCTCTAATCCAATTTGAAAATTGCAGAAACTTATATAATATGGTACTTCTACAACACGGTTCTTACTTAACACATTTAGAAAATTATGTTTACTCTCCTACTACACAACATTTTCATTAATTTCTGTAAATCCATACTAAGGACACACAATACACACACAAAATGCAATCATTGAGAACTACTTTGCTAAAATTATTCATAAATGCCATTTTGCTAGTTTGCCATGAGAGGGACGATATGGAGTCTATTTTTGATTTCGATTCGAAATTGAGTTAATTAGCGACCATTGAGTATTTTGTGTTCCATACGTACAGTTCTTGGTAATAGATAAGTCTACTAGAATTGATTCCTTTTCAATAAAGGAATATGAAAGAGCAGAAAAACATTTTTTATAAATTTTTTAGGTAAATGTTATGAATGATTGTTTTCTAGTGGGTTGTATTGGGTTAGATTACAAATTTCATAAAGAGAGCAGAAGATATACCAACTTTAAATGCAGTTCAGAAAGTGAAGTTGATATTGTTAAAGAAAAAAAGAAAAAACATTCTCTTTTTAACGAAACAGTGGTAAGGATGATATAATTATCATATGAATGTTATATAGGCCGTATACTTTTTTCTTTCCATTTGTTTTACGTATGTTGTTTTTGCAAGGGCTTACATATATATTTTTTCTTTATGTTTTATGTTATTAATATTCTTAATAAACATTAAGTTTCTTATGTGGAACTAAAGAAAGTTATTTGTTTTGAATTAGTTTTGGAATGTAACTCTCCTTTTTGTATTGGCTCTGGATCTCATAGACAGTGGTGTCAAGAGAAATCCCGGGCCCCGGTACGAACCAGATTTTAGGTACACACACACACATATATATATATATATGTACATACCAACATATATATATATATATATATATAATAAATTCTTATTGTTAGGAAGTGACCCCGGCCCTTTTTCTTTCTTTATGTTTCGTGTTATTATTATTCTTAATAAACATTAAGTTTCTTATGTGGAACTAAAGAAAGTTATATTTTGAATTGGTTTGGAATATAGATCTCCTTTTTGTATTGGCTCTGGGTCTCATACAACACAGTTTTACACAACACAGTGTTTTTCAGGAACCTATCTACCGTGTTATAGAAGGGATACCTCTATTTATGATATATAAGTCATAATGGAAAGAATTTGTCTTTTTCGTTTTGGACAAATTAAATCAATATGAAAATACACAAAAGAGGTTAAATTAATTACTTATGAAAATTAAAAGGAACTTTAAAAACATCAATAATTTTGTCAAACAGGTAAAATATAATTGATTCATTGTCTCTCAAAAATTAAAAAAAAATATTTATCTGATGAATTATATTTTGAGCAGATTTTTGGAATGCTTTTTATTTTTATAAATATGCCGAACATTTTAAAATTTTCTGCATATTTTTCCAAGAAAAATCAAGATATAGGAAGTTTTTTGAATGATTTACCTTAAAATGTTTATGAATTAATTGCTATTTCTTCATCAATTATCAGTAATACCAATAGAACCTTCGATAACATTCCTAATAAAAACAGAATTAATGATTCATTTGTTGGATATCATATCATTTTAAAAACTACTCACTTGTTATTCTGTAAATTCCATTTATAACCATTTCCTATTTTCTAAGACTCTTCCGGTCTGCGGCCGCTAAAATTGTGAATTTCATCTATGTACTTTCGGTCATCAATCCAAGATCAGCTAATAACCTCCTATTATTCATTTAAACTGTGAAACTTTTTAATATATTTTCTGACAACATCAACATATAGTAAGCCTAATTAATTCTAATTTAAAAACATTCATCCGCCTTTAATTTATTTGAATACTCAGAAAATTTTTTCAGAATACATTGGAATTTGCAAAAGTATTAAATAAAAAATTTTTCCAGATTTTACCAGAGATAAAAAAATCGAATCATTCATATTCAATTTTTCCAAGAAAATTTTCCTTTTTGTGGATCTACAAAATTAATATTCGAAGGCTAGGGTGTAAAATCCCAGCCATACTAGTAAATCTAAGCTATTATTCTTCATTAGCCTTTTCATGATTTAATTTTGCCTCAACACGGGCCCCTTAACCGATTGGGTGCAATCGGTCCAATCGGCTTAGATCCGGCACTGTCAGTAGTGCTTTCTGAATCATTAAATTCTAAATTTCTCTTACTTCTCTTGATCTCTCCTGATTTTTTAACAAAATGTTTCTTTTTCTCCTTTCCCTGTTTCATTTTTCGTTGTGCATCCGTTCTCTAAGTGCCTCCTTGATAGGTATATCAGATAAAACTGCTGATTTTCGTGTCCTGAGAAAGCAGCTAGTTCTACGTCTCTAGCTGCTTTCTCATAGTTTTCTAAAGACGAATTTCCTCTTTCTGTTTTCCTTTTATACGTACGGATCATGACTGGAAAGAAAAAAATATCAGTTTGTGGTAAGTTGTAACAGAGTCACAACATGCCCCCAATCCCCTATCACACCCTAACCCCAGACCATTTTATTTATCTCTGTCTGCACATAAAACAGTAACAAATTTCGTTTAATTTTATGCATCCTATATAAGACAACAGATTGTAGTTTAATATTACATAAATCATTCATACTTACTCAAATTACTTTAAGCAGGTGATTTCACTGAAAAACTCAAAAAATATACTTTTCACTAGCAAAAACAAATAATTCCTCATAACTTCAGAACACGTGCTCCAGTGTCAAACTACAAAATGGTGCAAGTAAGAGCATTCCTGCCAGCGATTGGCTAATACTATCACCTATTAGCAATAATCAACATGTCACAACAAGCCCGCTCTACCCTACTAAATTCGGGCAGCCGGATGGCCGAG
This sequence comes from Olivierus martensii, assembly GCA_000484575.1. NCBI lineage: Eukaryota > Metazoa > Arthropoda > Arachnida > Scorpiones > Buthidae > Olivierus > Olivierus martensii. The sequence continues at coordinate 19,362 of AYEL01076675.1, forward strand.
TGGCAACGCTGTCGGCGTTCCACGCTGGAGGACCGTGGATATTTCCGGGGTACTGGGACCGGCCCAGGATCCCGTCCTTCACCATCCGGTCCCCTCCACGGGTGTGGGTGCAGCCGGAGGTTGGAACTTGCCCCGCCCCCTTAGTAATCTCCCTGATTGGAAAGGGGTCGTAAAACATGCAAAAAAAAATCCTACTAAATTCGGCTAATTGTATTCCAGTTTTTTATGTTTCTATTTATGTAATTAGTTATTTATAAATTACTTATAATTTATAAATTTCATTTATTATTATTAATAATAATTTACAAACTTACGACTTTTTATTATTCGTATTATTTTTAAATTACTTGTAAGTTAAATAATATTTAAATTATTTGATTTACAAGTAATTTAAAATAAAGTGAATAAATTTAAATAAATTAATTTTTTTCTTGTGCTACCTTCGATATATAGTGAAATTTATTTTCGAATTGTGCATCGTCATATATTAAAATTGTTTTATTATTTTTATCATACGGATTCCTAATTATCGAACATAATATATTACGTATTATTATTAGCAGTAAACGAAAGAGCTAGAATTTTAAATGTTATTTTCGACATTTTAGTCCGAAATGAATAAACATATAAACTATTGAGCCCTCTAAGGTCCCAAAAAGTAGTAGTTTGATGATATAAAAGGGACATAAGGATATCCATATTGATGCTGTTTATTATTTATATTCGAAATATAAGTTGTTTTAAATAAAAATGTTATACACAATCTGTATTATAAGGCATTAAATAAACGTCAAAAGGAAGTGCCGCGTGACGCCACCGCGAGCAACAGCGATGCGCATGGAACTCCGAGAAGCGAAACGCAAGCGATTGGTTGGCACACAAAAATTGGCCAGTGCTCATGGGCAGATAGCTTTCTTTTACGACTGTACAGCAGACTGGTACAATTGTGCCCTTAATGCAGCACGGCAAAAGTGGTACCGTTCAATAGGGGGGGTCGAAACACACAAAAAATCCCTAGTCGACTAGGGGTCAAAGGTTAGACGTTAACGAGTTACAAAGGTCGAAAGGCGGCATAGGTAGCAGAGCATGGGAATGGAATGCCCTTATCGAAGCATGGCAAAAGTGGTACCGTTCGAAAGGGGAGGTCGAAACCCAAAAAATCCCTACTCGACTAGAGGTAAAAGGGCAGCCATTTGCGAGATATCGAGCCACAAAGGCGGCATAGATAGCAGAGCATGGGAATGGAACGCGTCGCG
>AYEL01076677.1:0-22385 GCA_000484575.1 Olivierus martensii
TTTTTCACAAGTTTTATTTTAAATAAAGAAATCAGATAATAAACAAAAGAAAATAAATAATATCGGTAGTACAGCAATATAATAGGCAAATAAATTTGTAAAAATATCTTTATTTAAAAAAATTTAACAAAGAATGCTTTTATGTCGCTCAATCATTTTCAATATTGAAAAATAGCCATTTTTATAAAAAATTATTAAATAATCCATTTTTTGCTGTAGCGTAATCACTTCTCTTTTTTTCGTTTCCTGTTTTATCATCAACACATTCAAATGCAGTTTTTCAAAAGTGTATTATGAGAGTATGTGCTATCTCCTGTATTGCAATGACACTGTTTTCTCTAAGAATGAGAGCAATCTGAAAAGGCTTGTTGTATGATTTGATTAAAAAAACATATATTGCACATAGTATCATCTATTGACTAAATTGTTAAATTCTATGGAACTTTTGAATTATTCATAATTATTTAATAATGATTAGTCTAAAAATCAATAAATAGACCAGTTATTTAAACTGATAATCAAAGAGAATCATTCCAAGTTTGGCAGTTGTAGTTTTTAGCATTTAGATTATTCAACACAAACAACCAAAAGTATCTATAAGATGTAAATATTGCAAGAGTAATATGTATTATTTTATTTCTGGAATAGTATTATTTTGATGTATTAGAAAGCATGTAATGTATTTATATTGTATATTAATTCAAATTTCTCTTTATGAATTTTTGTTTTGAAAAACTGCATTTGAATGTGAAAGTGTATTATATGAGTATGTGCTATCTCCTGTATTCCAATGACACTGTTTTCTCTAAGAATGAGAGCAATCTGAAAAGGCTTGTTGTATGATTTGACAGTTGTAGCTTCTAGCATTTAGATTATTCAACACAAACAAACAAACAACCAAAAGTATCTATAAGATGTAAATATTGCAAGAGTAATATGTATTATTTTATTTCTGGAATAGTATTATTTTGATGTATTAGAAAGCATGTAATGTATTTATATTGTATATTAATTCAAATTTCTCTTTATGAATTTTTGTTTCACATTCAAATGCAGTTTTTCAAAAGTGTATTATGAGAGTATGTGCTATCTCCTGTATTGCAATGACACTGTTTTCTCTAAGAATGAGAGCAATCTGAAAAGGCTTGTTGTATGATTTGAGAGACATGAGAAAATGCAGATGAGAATAAAGTTTTTGCAACTATAGTAAAGCTATTAAATGATCTAAACAAAAGATTTCATATTATTCTAATGTACAATCTCAATATAAATACTAATATATTTTTCTACTCGTACGCAAATTTATTTAATGATTATATTGTATTAGAAAATACTAAACCTAACCAATTTAAATAAGTGAATTATTTTGTGTTTATTAGATTTTAGTAAATAATTATCATAATAAAATCCATAATTAATATACTTAAAATAGATGATAATGAATTTTTTTTAATTCTAACTTCCAGAAAATTTATTTTCTCAAAAAATATATCAGAATCAAAAATATTAAAGAATTGTGAATAAATTTTAAGACCATTAATTTTATAATTTTCAAATAATAGATAAAGCATAATGATTTATCTATACAAAGTTCCTGATTTTAATAAACAAATTGCAGCATAATGATACAGGAAATTTTGCACTCAGGATTCACTAATTGCCAGCTGAATTTCCAACTTTGAAACTGAATAAGGAAAATCTTACATTCATGATTCTGAACTAAGTGAAATATTAGTATTAAACAATAAACAAAAGTTATCAAGCTTAATTATACAAAGAAATACAAAACTACATATACAAACTAAATATACAGTTAAATTTAAACAAGAAATTTATTAACCAAAAATAAAATTTGACAAGAAATTGAATAATAATAATGAAGTTTATTAATAGACTAAATATACAGTTAAATTTAAACAAGAAATTTATTAACCAAAAATAAAATTTGACAAGTGTTTTATTCAAACAAAAATAAATTTATCAAGTTAAATTAATAATCATTTCTTTAATCTAACCATAATAAAGTTATATCCAATAAAATATCTCCAAAGAAATAATACCAATTACAAATACCAAAATAATTTTAATATCTACCTAAAAATCTTGTTATAAAATGTCTTCATGCAGATATAAAAGTATAATAATTCATCCTACTGTTAATAATAATCAAATTAATTACAGCACAAAAGTAGGAAATTAACATAAGTTTATTAATAAAACGTTTTCAGCTATTCTATATCCATCGTCAGTCAAATGTATAAATGTGTTCTATTAATGGAATATTTAATTATTCCATTAATAGAACACATTTATACATTTGACTGACGATGGCTATAGAATAGCTGAAAACGTTTTCTTAATAAATTTATGTTAATTTTCTACTTTTGTGCTGTAATTAATTTGAGTATAATCAGCTGTTTTAATAGTTAAAAACTTCTATATCTAAATGTTGCTTGTAAGTCACACCACCTCAATGTTCAGTTGACAGCATTAAGCTTATATAGTGATTAACATGCAAACTTGTATTCAAGCTTATTTACCTAAATTTTACAGATAGTATTTCAACTTTTACTTACAAATTATAATCAACATTTATATCACCATTTTTACAATAATAATTCAATACTTAATTTATTCTGTTTATAATTCCATCAAAATGAGACTATTCTTTAACTTAGTCAACATTGAGATCCCAAGTTGGCAGTGATATCTATATGGATTAGATGGTGTTACTATATGCATTCTCAAAGATAAGATCATTTCATCTTTTATCATCATGTTTGAAAAGTTGAATCTGGAGTATATGAATCTTCTTTCAAAACTAAATAAAATATTCTTTAATATTCACACAGCTCATGTAACAGGAAAAAATTTTATTACTAATTAAAACGTTTGTCTTAACTTAGAGGCCTCGTCAGTACACACATTCTTATACAACAAAGAAAATATTCATTGTATAAGAATCTATATACTAACGAGGACCTCAAAGTTAGGCTGAAAACATTTTAATTAGTAATAAAATTTTTTCCTGTTACATGAATTGTGTGAATATTAAAGAATATTGATAAAAACAGGCATTGTACTAAATAAAATATTCTTTAATATTCACACAGCTCATGTAACAGGAAAAAATTTTATTACTAATTAAAACGTTTTTGGCTTAACTTTGAGGCCTCGTCAGTACACACATTCTTATACAACAAAGAAAATATTCATTGTATAAGAATCTATATACTAACGAGGACCTCAAAGTTAGGCTGAAAACATTTTAATTAGTAATAAAATTTTTTCCTGTTACATGAATTGTGTGAATATTAAAGAATATTGATAAAAACAGGCATTGTTAAAAAGCTATACTAAATATAATAGGAAATAATATAAAGTAAAGATCACTCATCTACTTTTGCATTAAGTTTATATTCAAAAATTAAATGGCAAGAAACATGCTAAATAAATAACTAACATAAGCTAATATATTATAATATGCAATCAATAGATCTGTTTTTAGGTAGAATAATTTATTACCTTTATAAATAAATTGGAGTGCTTTTTGTTTGGTTAACCCTCTTCAGCAGTTTTATTATACATACATAAATAGAAGAATATTTGAATTAGAATACTTTAAATTCAAAATTAATTAAAATGGTATGGTGATATAGCAATGAAAGAGCTAATATATCATTAATAAAATTTCATCTCAGGTTATATTGTAAAGTTACATAATATGCATCATCATCGAGTCCTGTGCTCGGCACATTGGGCAGCAAGCTTCCTCCAGCGAACTCGATCCGCTGCGACTGTCTCGGCTTCACTCCATGGAATGCAAGCATTCCTTAAGTCTTCTTGGAGTGTCCGGCACCATGTCTTTTGGGGTCGGCCTTGTCTTCTTTTCCCTCCGGTTGGTATCCAATAAATTGGAGTTTTGGGGTGATGGTGATTAGGCATGCGTAGGGCGTGATCCGGCACCATATCTTTCGGGGTCGGCCTTATCTTCTTTTCCCTCTGGTTGGTATCCAATAAATTGGAGTTTTGGGGTGATGGTGATTAGGCATGCGTAGGGCGTGTCCAACAAGTTGCAGTCAGCATTCAGTTACTGTTGCTGATAATGGTTCTAAATCAGCTCTTTGTAGTATCTCGACATTAGTAATATGATCACAATATGAGACACTGAGGATCTTTCTGAGACAACGTTGTTGGAAGACATTTAGTCATTTGATGATCTTTGCAGTGAGTCTCCATGTCTCGCAAGTGTAAATTGCCGTTGGAATAACAATGGACTTAAAAAGTCTAATTTTGGTAGCAGTACAAATAGTAGCTGTAGACCAAACTAGGCACATTTGTTAAAATACTGCTGACGCCTTTCCGATTCGGTAGTTAACATCCTCATCCGTTCCTCCTGTAGTGGACATGATGCTTCCGAGATATGTGAATTGCTGGACTTGTTCAATTGCTTTGCCATTGATTATCAGTGATGTATTGTTCGGGACTCTCCCAACATGGAGGACTTTGGTCTTTTCACAATTTATTCGGAGGCTGATTTTGCTGGCTTCTATTTCAAGGCTTGTAGTCATTTCTTGCAGGCAAGCTGCTGTTTCACCCACAAGAGCAATATCATCTGCAAAGTCCAAGTCTGTTAGTCGAGTATCTCTCCATGGAATGCCAAATGTCGGCTTGTCCATTGCTCTTTGCATGACGTAATCCATTGTCGGTAGAAACAGCAATGGTGATATAATGCAGCCTTGTCTAACTCCCGAGTCAATGTTGAAGAAGCCAGTGTTACCCATTTCAGTCCTTACACAGCAGCTGGAGTTGAAGTAGAGGCTTTTGAAGATGTTTATAAAACGCTCTGGGATTCCATAAGTTCTTGCAATGTGCCACAGTGATTCTGTGTGGATGGAGTCGAACGCTTTTTTGAAGTCGATAAAGTTGACTGTTACTGGCTTCTGGAATTCTATACTCTGTTCGATGATGTTTCGCAAGGTTAAGATCTAGTCATTGCATGAGCGTCCTCATCTGAATCCTGCTTGCTCTTTTCGTAGTTGTCAGTCCAGATGGGTCTGTAATCGTCTAAGTAGGACGATGCACAGAATCTTGCCAGGAACTGAGTTCATCTGAATCCTGCTTGCTCTTCTCGTAGTTGTCGGTCCAGATGGGTCTGTAATCGTCTAAGTAGGACGATGCACAGAATCTTGCCAGGAACTGAGAGGAGCATGATCCTTCACCAGTTGTTGCAGTTGCTGAGGTTGCCTTTCTTCGGTATCTTGATTATCATGCCTGTTCTCCAGTCTTCTGGCACGCATTTGCGCTACCAGCAGCTGTTCAAGAGGTTGGTAAGCTCACGCACCAAGCCATCACCACCATGCTTCAGCAATTCTGCTGCTATCTCGTCTAAACCTGGTGCTTTGTTGTTTTTCAGCGATCTTATTGCAATCCTGACTTCAGTAGTTGAGATAGGTCCTACGTTGACATCCAGCTTCTTTGGTGGTATAGTGTTCGTAAAGTCAAACATTGTACACGGGATGGGTTGATTTAGCATTTCTTGAAAGTGTTCAACCCAGCGTGCCTCAATTTCCTCTCTGCTTTGCAATGTCCTCCAATTTTTGTCTTTAATGGGGATGCTGACACTGTGCATGGTACCAGACAGCTCTCAGATAAGGCAGAACAATGTTCTGGATTCATTCTTTGTTGATGCTTCTTGGGCTTCAGTTGCTTTGCGTTCCAACCAGTCCTGTTTGTCCTCCTTGCAGTTTCGTTTTACTCTCTGCACCAGGTTTTGATATTGGGCTGAGGCAATTGCCTTCTCTTCTGGTGTTCTTGCCTGGTCCCATTTGCGCTTTGCTGCCTTTCTTTCATCTATCCAGTTGCCAGGATCTATCTTGGATCCATTGTTGCCTCCGGGTCCCTCTCCTTCGGCCAATTGTTTCCTCAGCCGTTTCCATAATGGCTTGTTTGAAAAATTCCCATTGATCATCGAAGTCACCAGTATCAAGTTCTAGTACTGAAACCTGTTTTGTAACCTGGTCTGGAACTCCTCCTCGATTGCGGGGTTAGTTAGTTTCTCCACGGCGATTGGGTGAGCTGGTTTGCAAATTTGTAATTTCTTCAGTCTAAGACAAACTGGTGACAAAAGATAGTGCACTGAAACCTGTTTTGTAACCTGGTCTGGAATTCCTCCTTGATTGCAGGGTTAGTTAGTTTCTCCACGGCGATTGGGCGAGCTGGTTTGCAAATTTGTAATTTCTTCAGTCTAAGACAAACTGGTGACAAAAGAAGATAGTGATTGGATGCAACATCAGCTCCACGGTGAACACGCACATCTAGCAGGGAAGATCTCCACCATTTGATTACGCAAATATAATCGATTTCATTCTGAGTGGTTCCATTTGATGATCGCCACATCTTCTTATGGATGTTCTTGTGTGGAAAGTACGTATTTCCAATGCAGAGGCCATTCATACTGCAGAAGAGTATCAAGTGTTCGCCATTATCATTAGTATGCATTGCAGAGCCGTGTGGGCCAATGACATGTTCCAAGCTTTATTATATGTTCCTCCATCTAGGCTTATCCTCACATTCCTATATATGCTCCTTAGGAACGACCTTGTATAACCATGGTTCTCTCCTTTTCTCATAATATAATCTATTTCTTTCCTCAAGTCTAAAATTTGCAATTTTGACAAAAAAATGTTTTCTCATTTATTATATTTTTACTTGAAATTTTTTATAACTTGCATCAAATGTACAAAACTGAAATTTAAAACTATAAAAATATGTTTTAGATATATTTGAAAAAATATTAAACCATCCCAATAAATATCAAAACATTTAATATTGAAATTTCTCCAATTGTAGTGATATCTTTATACAGAGCATTTTTGAATTTGTTATAAAGGACTTTTCATAAATAAATTTTAAACTATTTTAAAAGATTTAATTTTTACAAAACAATTAAAATTATATTATTAATTCTATATCTATGAAACTAAATAGCACACATAAATATACTAAATATAGCTAAGAATTTTTAAAAGTTAATAACTACAGATAGCTATGTTAAATTGCATTAAGATATTAAATCACATATTATGAGTATTAAGATCACATTAAGAACTGAACAAAATATGCACATTTTGAAAGATGTTTAAATAGTTTTAACAAGACAATACAATAGCAAATCTTCAAATAATTTCTCTATACAAAAATAAACACCTTTCTAGTTTTTAGGAAATATATAGATGTGCTTTGCTACCACTGTAAAATAAAAAGATGAGATGAGATGCAGTTCATATTTACTGAATCTATTACATTAACAGTAGTGCATCACCATTTTCTTTGCTGAAAATAAATTTTTAATAATGTATAAAAAATTAATACATTTAAAATGTATTAAAATCTCATTTATTATTTGATAAAAATTATCAAAGACTTTTTAAATTTTGTTTTGAATTATTTAAGTAAATTATTCACAATTTTTACTATTAAATTAATTTTACAATATTTTTACAACAGTAAAAACTTCTAAAATTATTAAGAAACAGAATGAAGTATAATTGAAAATAAATTTTTTTATTCTGATATAAGACAAAGATTAAATTTTCTATTTGCAGATTTTAGAAATTTCTACTGTTATTTGATTGAGCATCTCTATAGTATGTCAAATAAAGATATAATCTTTAAATGAAAAAGATACAGTCTAAGAAATAGCTAAGATTATAATACAGAATATTGATTATAATTAATGCAGGCATCTCCTTACATTTGCACTGTTGAAGCTGAATTTTTCTTTTTATTGTACAACAATAAATGGCTAATTATTTAAAAGGAGTTTTCATAATGGTTTAAAAAATATATATTTATATATTGTGACTATATTGATGTTTTATAAAGTTTGAAATCAAAAACTATTAATCATTTAATAAAATGCTAATAAATTGAACCTTTTATCAAAATTAATAAAATTGAGTCATTTACTAAAATATTCATCATTATTATAGTTTTTTTGTTTCATCTGTTAATCTCCATTATTAAAAATAGAGTAAGGCTATTAATCAATAATAATAATAAAATCAAACCACTGAATAAGTGATTCTACCATCAGTGTTATAACATTTGTTGCTTTAATTTCAAAATTTTCTAGCTTAAAATATTTAAAAACTAATCTAAATATATAAGAATTGGAGATTTTGAATATATATTAATATTTCTAATAATAAGTTTTTCAATATTAATAATATATTATTTTCCAAAAAAATAATTTCTAAATTTAATATACAGTAAAACCTCGCTTAACGCTGTTTCAATACAATGCAGTTTTTTCGAATTCTATATTTTTTTATTGATTCACTTTGGTGCAGTTTATCAAACTATTCATATAAATCCTAAATTGCACAAATTTTTGTTGTTTTAATACTCCTATGTCTTCTCATAGTGCATTTGATATCAATGTAGTGTACAGGACTAGGGAGCTGGCTTGAAATAGGTTAGGCTCTGGCACCGGCTCCAGAGCCACAATATATTCCAGCTGTGGCTCCAGAATCATTGTTTTAAAACTGAGGCTTAACTCCAGCTCCATCATTATAGAAGTTTTTTTGGTATGACTGCTATCATGAAACATCACTTACCTTACTATCACATCATCATTTCATCATTATAGAAGTTTTTTTGGTATGACTGCTATCATGAAACATCTCTTACCTTACTATCACATCATCATTTACCTTTTAAATTGATATATTGGATTATAATAATTTTTTTTATATGTATATATTTAAAATTTCAATAAAATATTTATTTTGGCAAATGGCATTAATATATCGGTAACCAGAAAATCAAAGACATCTCGCGTATAATTTATCAGTTTCAAATTTTTATCAAATTTTAAGTGTGCTAAAGTAGGGATAGGCTTTTTCGAAATTTTATAGAATTTTAAGTGCTAAAGTCTGTATAGGCTTATACACGGGTTGCACATTTTTACCGATTTTCAAATTCTAAAAATGCATGGGTTGCGCATTTTTACCAATTTTTTAAACTCTAAAGTCAGGGGTCGGCTTATATTCTAGTATATATGGTAGATGGTTAGGAGCTGGAGCTGGAGCCAGCAGAAATTTTAATGGCTCCGGCTCTGGCTCCACTGAATATGATCAGCCTCTTGCTCCAACTCTGGCTCCATGGCTCTGACTCCAGCTCCAGCTCCCCAACCCTGGTAGTGTAGTACAGGTAGGCCTCGATTAGCGCGAATAATTGGTTCCACGAATTTTTCGCGCTAATCGAAGTATTAACTCTATGGAAAATATGGTAATTCATTGAAAATAGACCAATATTTGAAAGTGCTACGTATATTATTACAAAATTAAATATTTAATGTTTATATTGTTCTTCAAAGCAGCTTACTTAATCTATAATTACAGAAACCTGATTTTTTTTCTCAGTTACTAATTTAAAAAGAAAATCTTGCTGAATTAATAAATACTAAATTAACATTGTTGATTAACATTTTTCCACATTATTAATAATTAAAAATTATTCATTTTTTCAATAGGTGCTATCTGGAATAACTTTAACCAAATTTGGAGGCATCATAGTCTTATTCTTTGCCAAGTCACAGATTTTCCAAATATTTTATTTTAGGATGTATCTGGGAATAGTATTGATTGGTGCTGCTCATGGTCTCATATTTCTGCCTGTATTTTTAAGTATATTTGGTAAGTATATTTATTCATCAAAGAAAATTAATCAAATATTCTGTATTCTATTAATTTTTTACTTAAAAATTATTAATAATTAATTACTTTTACTAATAAATTATTTAATAAATTTTTAGTAAGCACTTGTATATTTTTATTACAAAAAAAATGATTAATAAAAATACATAAGTGCAAATAATTCATGTACAATATCTGCTGCCTATTCCTTCATGTAATGCCATCTGCATTCAGATTTTCAGTTTTCTTTAAAGTCTAATTTTTAAAAATATATCATTTCATTAAGTAAAATGATTAGTATTATAAAAATATTTAATTCTACAGTATCGAGCTCACATCAAGCATAAGACGTCCTTTCGGCTTTGCTCCAACACCGTCATAAGGTGATGGATCCATACTGTCGTGCTGTTGTAGATCGATTTCATGGTTTGGTAGCTTGCTGTTTCATTAGCGGTTGTTGGTTTTTACAGGGTAAGGGTGCTGGCCCTACGCCCAACCCTCCTCACTTTCTCATCCAGGGCTTGGGACCTGGCAATGTATAGAAAGAAATGTTCACATCAAGCGTAAGACGTCCTTTTGGCTTTGCTCCAACACCATCATAAGGTGATGGATCCGTGCTGTTGTAGATCGATTTCATGGTTTGGTTGGCTTGCTGTTTCATTAGCGGTTGTTGGTTTTTACAGGGTAAGAGTGCTGGCCCTACACCCAACCCTCCTCACTTTCTCATCCAGGGCTTGGGACCTGGCAATGTATAGAAAGAAATAATATATAAAATAAATAATCACAGTATTTAAGATATTATACAATAATTAAATATCATAGATAATAAAAATAGAAACAATAAAAATATAATAAATAAACAATAAAAAACAAAATAAATAAAGTAATGAGTTTAAAGGTTTCTATAGCAGATGTGTAGCTATGTTTTGTAATGTAATTTATCAAAGTTATTCTGATCATGTGATTTAATAAATGATATTTTTGAAATTTATAAAAGAAAATGGAATTTTTCATAAAATGAGTTATAAAATACTGAAAATTAGAAAATATTGTAGATCAGTATTTCCTAAACTATTTTCTGCAGAACACCAGTGTTCTGTAGAAGGTTAATAAGCATTCTGTAAAAAATTATGAAAATTAATATAAGCCTCATATGATTTTAAATGCTGTGCCAAGTTGAAACTGGAGTTGCTAGTTTATTTTACTATTTTCATGTGTTTTATTTTACATAATTACAATTTGATAATAATTGTTTGTTTTATTTTCCTAACTTTTATACTTACTTGCCTAATTTATTTATTTATTAATATCTACCTATACTGTAAAATAGCCAACGTGTTCCATAAAAATTTCAGGATTTGTGAAATGTTCTATTATAGAAAAAGTTTGGGAAACACTGTTGTAGATAATAGAAAAATACTGGTTAATTCTGTTAAAATAAACTAAAATGTATCTTAAATCATTCATTTTTTGTTTCAATTTCACTGAAATTTAGAAGAAAATTATGAAAACAAAATGTAAACATCTTTAGGCCATTTAGAGACATGATACTTTTATTGTTTTATAGCCGTCACTTCTTCTTGGGAAATTGCAACCAAGTCTATTTTGCACATCAGTGGTATTGGGTGAGTGCTGCAATAAGACACGTGATCCAATAAGAGGAACATAAAATATATTATAGATGTTTATGTATGAGATGAGACCATTTTTGTAATATTGGGATTTTTTAATTATTACTGCTAAAAATTGTATAAATGAAGTATGAACAAGTTAATAAATATGAAATATTAATAAAAATGACATTATTTCAATGAATTCATGTAATTTTTTTAATAATTACCTGACATAACTTCATTCAACAAAAGTTACATAATTTATAGTTTTTTTATAATTTCCAAAAATTTCAGCTGAATTTCTTTATTCGTGGCTGATTTTATTCAAATGACTTGTCCCTATCTAAAAATATTATTTCATTAGATGGCTAAAATTTTAAATAAAAAAAAAATTGTATTTTTATTGATTTCATATACCTAATTAAAAGCTGCAAAAAAAATTATTACATTATTAGAAAGAGAACAAAAAAATGTAATAAATACTGAAATTTTCAAACTATTTTGATGAAAATTAAGCAAGATTTTACAGTTTTAATTTCCATATTTTTTTGCCTATTAATTAGGCTTAATTTCAAAATATCACCAGCACTCATTATTAGAAAGAGAAAAAAAAATGTAATAAATACTGAAATTTTCAAGCTATTTTGATGAAAATTAAGCAAGATTTTACAATTTTAATTTCCATATTTTTTTGCCTATTAATTAGGCTTAATTTCAAAATATCACCAGCATCCAAGAAGTTAATATCTACATGGAAATATCTCTCATCCATCAATTAATGTGGATACTAATATTCTCAATGTATTTTATAGTCAATACCATATTTATATTTATATTTTTCATTGCTTATAATTTTTACATATTTTAATATTACTTTAATCTATGTATACATCAGTTAAATTTTAAATGGCTAAATTCTGAATGTACACTCAGCCCTCAATTTACACTGTAGATACGTTCCTGGAAAAATCGTGCAAACCAGAACCATGTAAAACAAGATGCAGAATTCATACAAAATAGAAGGTTATATTCAATTAAACTGTAAACCGTGTAAATCAATCTAAAAAAGATAATGAAAATTCAAGGATATGTTCTTTATAACCGTGTAAAATGAGATAAGGATTAAAGGAAAAAAAAGGGAATTGGTTCATTAATTTTTAGAGACAATTTAATGCTTATACTTTTTCAATTTATTTTTGAAAATGAAAACATAAACATTAATTAACATCAAATACAGTACAAAAAAAAAAGTAACAATATTCCGTACAAATAAAACAATAAAATCATTCATACATAAATAAGCGAGCTGCAAGCTCGAGTTGAGTTTAGTTGAACTGCAAAACTTGGACAGTAAAAGTTAATAGTGAGTGATAAATTAAATAGAATAAACTCATTGGTCAGATATTTAAAGTGATTAAATTTATCATAAAAAAAAAATCATTTCAGACAAATTAAATTTGAAAAATGGCATTCATATCAATGTTCAGCTATAAGCATTATAAATTTAAAGTTTATAAATAAATTTTATAATTTTTAAAATTCAGTTTACTGATTCAAATAATCATAATGTACAGACAGAATAAAAAGTATTAAACTTTTTGCCCAACTTAAATCACTAATTGGTTTCTTAAACCATCATTACATATCTTGAAAATTGTAAAAGTTTAAGTCAAAAGCCTTTTTCCTATAAAAATCAATAATAATTAATTGAATTTGTTCCCTTCAAAGACAAATCTCCAATTATAAATATATATAATTTCTTCAATTCTACACACACATAAATATACACTCATTTCTCATTATACATATTCTATTAACAATCAGATGTAGTGGCATGAGTCAAAGGTGCCAATAAAGGATTAAATCTCTCAATACAAGAAATTATATTAAAATTAAATTCTAAATAAATTAAAAAAGAGCACATTTTTTTAATACATGAAGAAAATATATAAATTTATATACAAAATTTATAAAATAAATAATAAAATTCTATAGAAATGGCAAACAAATTCTGTATTTCTAATAAAAGTAAAATTTCTCTCATTGAGGTAACCAAAAAAAATATTTATTAACTCAAAATACATTTTTCTTGCTTTAAGCAACATAAATAATCTTTATTTATGTTGCTTAAAGCAGGAGCTAATAAAGACATTTAGAACAGGATTAAAAATATATAAAACAGTTGCATTGTGCCTTTTTTTGTAGGACATACTTTGGTAGCATTAGGACTGCTATATTTGTTCCTGATAAATGTCTTTCTTCTTGATTCTATATTCTATTTTTAATACTTATAATAACTTCCATTTCCAGTTTCTGCCTAAGGCAGTGATTCATCTGTATAAAAGTTCATCTATTTATCTGTTAATAATAATGAAAAATAAAACTTTTTTTAACATTTTATATAACATTAAATAATTTCTTTATTATCATAATTTGTTTTATTTTAAAATCTATATTTTCATTTCTTTAGATAAATCATTATTTAATCATAAACTAATGATTTGTTGGTCTTTACTTAATTTTATTGTGATCAAATTACATTACTAAGAACAGAATTTTTGATTTTAACATTATATCTGTGGGAAATTGATTCTTGGTTTACAAGTTATTTTTCTACGAGTAATTTCCAGATTCAAATTAACTCGTTAAGTCGGGAATTATCTGTATTAATCTATCAAGAACTTCACAAATAATGTCAGAAATAAAGTCGAAACTAGATTATTGGACCTTAAAAGAAAACTACAGATGCAGAAGCACTTTTGGGCTGAACTGCCCCTCTTCAGCTGCAAAGAGAAAGTGAGCATTAATTGAAAACAGTGCAGAACATCTGTATAAACAAGTATAAATTGTAATATCAATGCCAAATGTCAGGGTTATCAGTAGGAATAAGACACACATAAGATAATAAAATAACTTACTAACTAAAGATAATAGCTGCTCTAATGTATCACAAAGTCAATAAGAATAAACAGTCAAGCACTTAATGAACAGGTGATTAAATGTATAAAAATATTTTAATGAAATTGTACTAAAAATGTTACATTTTCATTAAAATGCATTTATATATCTAATCATCTGCAATTTATTAATTTATTATTTACAAAAATATCAAAATTTTTACACAATGTTTAATGTTTATAATATATATTTATTTTGAACAGCAGTAAATTTAGCACTAACTTAAGTAAAAAATGCATTAAAATAATGCATCATCATCATTGTGTGTAGAATTTTTTAATTAATAATAATAAAAAGGCATTAAGTTTAGTCTGAAAAGCATTAAATTAATAATTCAAAGTACAGAAACTACTGAAGATCTTAAATGAGTGGATGGCCCGTCAACTTGCACAAAGTCCATTCAATCTGTGATATGCTACTGATATTCTGTGTTTACATTTTCTCAGAAATATATATATTTAAAGAAAATATACCACTTTTCAGGGATACACAAAAATTTTTATAGGAGAAGCCATGAAAAGAAACTGTTTTTTCCCTAACTCTGTATAAAGCTTTAGCTCCTCAACTTCCAAAAGTTTAATATATGTAAATTCAAGTATTCTGCAAAATAACCATAAAATTTGAACATAAATGACAAAATGGAAGATAAATTGAATTACAACCACACAAGAACACCTATAGAATACCAATTTAACTGGTTAAAATCCAAAGAAAGCATTAAGTAAAACAGATGATAATTTGCAATTACTGCTTTATTGTAATATAGCACTGTTACAGTATCTTTGATCACTATTTTACTATAAACATGCTAAGATATATATATAAAAAAAATTTAGCATTATATGCCATTTCATTTCCTTCTTTCTCATGTTAAGTCTATGGAAGATCTCATTACCTTTCTCCCTAGATAATTTTCCTGTATCATATTATAGCACGTCGGCTATGCTGAATTCAATGGATTTAAAAAACTTAAAAGACAAAAAAAGTCAATCATAAAATTGTATGAGTATATAATCATCAGATTAGTCTAAAAATTTGATATTTAGGAACAAATTAATAATAAAAACAATCAATTTCAATGTAATTTGCTACTAATGTCAGAAAAAGAATTTGTTCCACCAAAGACACTGTTAAATTATATATTGTGCAGACAACACTACAGGAAAGTAAGGACTTAAAGTGGAAACTTATTAGCTATTATCTAAAATGATTATCATCTGTTTCTGAATCTCCAAAATTTTTTTACTAGGAAAAAATTCAACATTAAAAATGAAATCAAAACAGCAGTCTCTTACTATTTCACATAAAAAGTAGAATCCTTTTACACAAAGGGAATAAAAAAAATTACCAGTAAGATTGCACCAAATTGTTGATGATAAAAGAATATATATCACTGATTAATAAAATTTATTATATTTTATTTACCTTGTTTCAAAATTCCTCAAAAATATGCACAAACTTATGGACTAATCTGATATTTAATTTATATTTAATATTTTTTTTATAATTTATGTAAATAAATTTCATTTGTATAACATTGTCAAAAATGCAAGTCTTATATAAATTTCCTTGCAATGAAAAATTCCTTATTTGGCTCATCCCATATTATGTTGCAAAATACAGTACTGCTCTTATACTCGGACAAGTGGGGCAATTGCCCCAGTCCCCATGGTAAAATGTGCAAGTTTTTAATTTTTTTAACTAAAAATATAAGAACCAATGAAACAAGTATAAGAACCAATTTAAAACAATAGCTTTTAAGTGTAGCAAAATTTTGTATACAAGAAAAATGGGTAGAGCACACCAAAAAACAATGGAAAAGTAATGAAAAACTGCTAAAAATATCATAAATAAAATTTTGCTTTGAGGTTGATAAAATAGTGCTTTTTTGTAGGAAAAAAAAAAACTGCTTTCTGACTACACTGCTTGTAAACAAGCAGTGTTTTCATATTAAAAGTTATTTTCGTTAAAACTGAAATAGGGGGCCCCTTTTTGAGTTTTGCTCTGGGCCCCGCAAAAGCTAGTGGTGGCACTGGCAAAATACAATACTTATTTTTTGTTTATAGAAATTTCAGCTACATATGGATAAGCTAAATGTAAGATTTTATAATAGCATAAATATATATAAAATTTAAATAGAAAAGATTCTTAAAGAGCATATATCAAGGAATTGAAGTATTTTAATAATAATTTTATTAAAAGTACAGAAATTGTAGCCATCTCTTAGCAAGAAAAGATTCTTAAAGAGCATATATTAAGGAATTGAAGTATTTTAATAATAATTTTATTAAAAGTACAGAAATTGTAGCCATCTCTATATCTGTAAAGAATTTATGCCCTGAATCTTTCATATCAAGTCTGAAAGTTCTTGATATGTAAAATTATGTTAATTATATCTTATGTAGTTTATCTTCATAGGTTAAAGAATTAACTGTCATAGAAATAAAATTTTTTTCTTTAAATGACAGCTATCCATTTTAGAACTTTACCACTTTGTTATAATGTAACTAACATTCATTATTTTGCAGATGTGAATTCAATCAAATTCATTTATTCCAAGGAATGTCTGAAAACACATTATTTAATAGCACATAAAAAATAAAATGCAATAACATCTCTCACAAACATAGCTTATGATAAAGACTTAATAAATTTTTCTTGAAAACATAAATATGGCATCTAACATTAAAATTTCATTACATTATTTCCATCCATATTGCATTCCACATTTTGTAACACAGACAATTACTAGAGATTATATCCTCTGCATTTCTTTATCCCAGTAACAAGTATTACAGTTTGAATGTTTTTAAGGATTTATTGTTTTATATCTAATCAAATAAGATTTTTTTATTATTACTTAAATTTTTATAGAAGTAAAAAATTATATAGATAAATCTTACATTTTTGATCATATTACAAAACTGTTTCTTCCAATTTTTTCTTCATTTAAAAAAATAATAATAATCTTTAAAATGCTGTAAAGTGCTTACTAAGATAACAATATCCAGAACATATAAATGGATAATTTAATGTTTATTTTTAGGAAAATCAACCATCAAAGATATTATGAATAGAAGAGAAGAAAAAAGTGATGAAAAATTAAGTGATGATTAGAACTTATATTTTAATTATTTTTACTCAAGTACTATGAGAGAACCCTTACTCAAGTATGATGGCAGTTTATTTATACAAATTTCGAAATTTTATAAGTTATTAAAACCAAAAATGTCCAGTGTAAATTTGAAGTTTTTATTAAAAAATTTATATAATTCACTTTATCCATTTTAGGTTTGTAAATATAAAAGTATGTATAAACGAATAAAAAACATGGAAAACAATTGTAATAATTAATATAAAAAAAATAAACCACAAAGCCCTTTTCCAGTCAAAAAAAAAGGGCTTTGTGCAGTCTTGTTGAACTTTTATTAATAATTTAATCTCTCTCAAAATTTCATATCAATTGCAGGTTATTTAATTTTTTGTGTAATTATACAAAAAAAGAATGAAATATTATTAATAGATGATGCATTTTTAAAGTCTATTAATTATTTATTTCCATATTTTGAACCATATTGATTATGAAATATTATAATTATCAAATCAGTTCTGTAGAAAGAAAATTAAATGTATTGAATTAATTGTAATTATTTTACAAGAGGATGTCTAGTTTCATGATACAGGAAACAAAAAATGATTAATAAATTTACTAATAAAATATAATACTATATAACTATTTATAAACAGTTTTGAAATTTCATCATTATTCTGTTTTATATTGATAAAATTGATTTTATCGATGGAAAAATTAAATAAATTATTATAGTTTCTAAATTTTGAATTTTTCCGTTATGTTAATAGATATGCTTTCCAGCAGTGCTAAAATGAAAGGTTTTGGCATTTTAGGCAATAAAAAAAAATTAAAAATTAAAGATTTTTAAACACTTTAAAATGATTTTCAAATATCTCTTGATAAACAGTTGCTTTTTTTAATAAATTCTATATTCTCTTGCAATTATAATAAATGCGATGCGGGCCGTAAAAAAAAAAACACATCACATACGTTTCGATGTGCTTGTGATCTAAGTTTGAGTCCACTGATTTTACACGAATAAATCAATATTTTTCTGTTTTTATTTTACTTTAATTTTTCAGAACGTGTTTGAACAAAACTGAAAACCATACTGCATTTCTCGTACAGTATGGATGCAATATAATATCCATAAACGAAATCGCTGCTTCGTTATCATACAAAAAGATTTTTATAAAATTTTTAGGATTTAATTTTTTAGTAGAGAGATAAAACTAACAATTTATACAACGTGACGTAAAAATTTGAATGATTCCTTCCTCTCCTATCCATTTATCGTCACTTAAGAGTCTCTAGATATATAGAGTACTGCATTCCTTTGCGCCACCAAATCGGCCATTTATATATATGGTTAGACTTTTCCAAATACGAGTTTCGTTTGCCAGGTAAGCAACTGCTTATTTTTAAAATATAGTATTACGGTGTACTTCTCATAAAGTTATTCATGATTATCGATCGGCAGGAGGATATAAAATGGCGGCAGAATGCGTTACTCTAGGGATACTAATCGTCACAAATCTACTACATAAAAGCATGACGTAATTTATGGATGGTTATAAAATGGCGGCAGAATGCGTTACTCTAATCTAGGGATACTAATCGTCACAAATCTACTACATAAAAGCATGACGTAATTTATGGATGGTCCCATAAATGATGATGAAAATTTTTACGAGGTAAATAATCTGAAGATTTGATTAGATTAATTATCATTTGTTTTCTGAATTCATGGGCAAAATTATAAAAACATTTGTAAATTATTGTAATTATAAATTTGAAGTGGAATTTTCTTATTAAAAAAAAAACTATATATTACAATATTTCGATACAATTTATAAAAATTTATTATTTTTTAATTATGAAAAGCGGTTAATTTTTTATTTTTTAAATATATTTTATATTCTCTAACGAAATTTTTTTTATTGCATATTTTACGCCCTCTTTCCAATCAGGGAGATTACTAAGGGGGTGGGGCCAGTTTCAACCACGGGCTGTACTCGCACCCGAGGAGGAGGATCGGATGGTGAAGGACGGGGATAACTGGGCCTGGCCCAGTACCCCGAAAAAAATCCGGGATGCGAACCTGGATCTCCTGCGTGGCACGCCGACAGCGTTACCACTCGGCCATCCGGCCGCCACTTTAACGAAATTATTATAAATGCGACTCGATGCTATATAAGTCTACGAGTTTAAGACCGCTGCACAATTTATTTTTTTGTCAACAGATGAGGCCACTTTCTATTCTAGAAGAATGGGTGCGTTTCAAACCTCAACAGTAAGTCGTCAGTGATTTGTCTCTTTTGACGTCAGAAATAACTCAATATCTGTTTCTGGAACGACTTGCTGAGTGTGGAGATAAGACCGCGGCTAACATGGTAGTGAAGACGATGAATGTTATAACTTCATTAGCGTCATTACAAGGCACTAAAATGCATTTGCCAATAAACAATGATGACGATAACGATTTATTACACACACTAACTTTTAAAATCTTATCTAGAATTTCGAACTACTGTTAGAGTACTTTTTCCGCGACGTTGGATGAACGATATAAACCGGTGTCAACAGTCTCACTATCTTTTCTCCGCAATTATTGTGATGACCGTTTGATGAGCTCAACACTGATTGGCTTGTTGAGCTTTGAAACGGTTTGCTGAGATTTTTTACTCATCACTGATTAGTCTGTTGAGGTTTGGAACGCACCCAAATTATTAATGATAACATTTGGGTAATCCTTAATAATAAATAAAAATTACTACTCAAGTAAAGCAAGATTGATTCTTGCACAAACGTATTCTCACCATCACACGGACAAGAATAATGGTTGCGCCAATTTATCTGCATACGTTCTTATCAATTTCGCTAATGTACTTTTGTGATATTTACACGAAGAATATATTCGTATATCAATATTATTTTAAAAATATACTTTTCTTTTGTTGCTTTTTTAGTTTTTTATGCAAAGAGTTCAAAAGCATCCGAAGAAACTTTTTTTCATTAGAAACAGAAAAGAATTCATCCTACGAATTAATAAATTTAAACAATTTTCTTTAAAAGCATAAGTATTTTATTAAACTGATTGATTGCTAACAACCTGTTACCTCTGCTCCTGTCAAGTAAAGAATTGAGTATGAGATTCTCTATTTGGCAGCGAAATCAAATAAAAATAAGATTCGTTGAACTAGGCTCAGTTCTTCTTAAAAATTCTGGACGTTTGACAAAGTATCCATTTTTCAGCTGGTGAACTCGGAATTCCGCAGATTTTTTTAAAGAAAGGATCTGGGCACAGTCCGCTGATTCTTATCCTTTCTCTTTCGGCCGACATTACAACGGGTCTTGTCACGGACCTATTGTTCAGTCACCTATGATTTTTTTATTTTTTATTAACAGATGACGCCACTTTCCATGAGACCTACGTAATTAAGTTGTAAATTTTTTACAAAATTAATGTGAATGCCGAAATTTGCTATGTTCAGGGTTAATTATATCATCAAAGTCTGAAGTAATTTCGCTAGTGTACACGTATCCATTATTTTTTCTTTTCGACTAGAATTTTACGAATGTGAGTCTCGAAACTGTAGTGTGTTCTAGTTTTTTTTTTTGTCAACAGATGACGCCACTTTCCACTCAGTAAGAGTACTAAGTGGCGGGGCGAAACAAGCCCTTCCACAGGCTGCCCACCCTTGCGGAAGGGTCAGCCGGATTGTGGAAGACGGGGATCGACAGGCCAGGCCCGGACCCAATGATAAATATTTTCAAGGGATGGGACCCGAGATTCGACCCCGGGTCCTCCAGAATGGAAAGCCGAAGCGTTTCCACGCGGCCAATCCGACCGACAGTAACCTATGATTGAAAAAGAAAAAGAAAGAATACATAAGAATTAATAACGAGATTAAATCACTCGTAATCAGCTGGATTAACTACGTGGAAACTCGACTTTCCATCCAGATTCCGAATGAATCAAATCTGTCATACACATCAAAAACTTTTTGAGGGGTAAGGCAGGTCCGGACCTTCGATTCCCCTTCTTTACAATCTTAAGGAATCTTCCACAAATGTCGGTGAACTAGGGTAAGGCAGGACCTTCGATTCCCCTTCTTTACAATCTTAAGGAATCTTCCACAAATGTCGGTGAACTATGATAGGTTCTGTTATGACCCCGCCATTGAATAATCAGCAAATGATTGGGGAAGTATAACTCTCACGGTGCGAAAAGACAAGGCCACTCACAAATCTATGGCCATTCATTATTCATTCTTACCTGAACAAACAAAATTCAGAATCAAAAATATACCTGAATGCTAATAAATCTAATTTTTTTATTTTTTATATAGTTTATTAATTATTCATTAAATAACGAAATTTTTCTAAATAAATCTTAACGATCTATCGTTGATAAATCCTGCAAAAGGTATATTTTTTGATTCGTAATAAAATCGATAGAGGTCTTTATGTCGTCCGCCATTGGTTCGGCAAAATTTTGAGTTGTCATCGAAGGTATAATTGAAAATAAGTCTCTTGTGGTAAATATATGAATATTTAATTTTATAGTATTATGCATATATATATCGAAAGAGAGAAAAATGAGGAATATGAACTTAATTCAGCTATGATGTTATATACGCAAAATATATATGAATTTCAAGTTAGACCTGCTTTTAATTTTATTTAAAGTATTTGAAAGTTAATCTCAAATTTTCATTAAATAAAATAATTATAAAATAGTGCAAAAGTCGAAAAATACAATATTCAGATAGTTATATATATCAAAAACTGGAATAAAACTATAGTATTTTGTAAAAATGATTTAAATTTCAAAAATTATTTATGAAACTGAAATATTATTTTCCAAAACAAACATCAAATGCTATTTTTAGTTCAAATTCGTTTTTATGAAATTATTTTTTCTGAGATATATGTTATCTCATTTTCAAAGATTTATACATTTGCATTATATTTTATTCTTTTATTAAATCTAGGTTGATGATTGTAAATAATATATGAATGTTTAAAAATAGCATT
>AYEL01076684.1:0-18846 GCA_000484575.1 Olivierus martensii
AATTTCTTTTTTTACAACATCGAAACTAACCAGGTGGCATTCATAATTACAGTATACATTTTTAATTTTCTTATTTTAATGGATGATGAAATTTTAAATACGATTGTCGTTCCCTCGTTCCTACTTTATTTAGGCTATCTCCGAAATTACAAGTTAAGTTTTCTCATATTGCTGTCAAAAGTAAATTTACAGTTCTATTTCGAATACTGTTTATAAATAATTAATTTTTAACTACAAAACAAAAGTGAAAAACCAAAAATGGAATGACATTTCCATAAAATTTTTGGATGTAGGAAGCGGGAAAAGTTATATAATTAAAACATAGGAAGAGGTGGAAGAGGGAAAGTTTTACATTGCAAGTATAGGAAAATGTTCGGACTTCCGAAAATAGATGTTTAAAGCAGGAAAGTCGTATGATACGGGAACGCACGAGCGAGGTTTCACTGTATAATATATTAAATTATAATAAAATTGATAAAAAGAAATATTTTATATCATAAAACTATTTAATGCTGAAATTTTTTTATAATTTCATCATTAAGTATTGTCAACAATATTCAATGTCTTTTATATCAATTATTGTTGATGATAAAAAAAATCAATTGATTTTTCAATATTTTATAAAATACATTAAGATATGATACAGACTCTCTATAATCTGCATTTTCACAATATATATTAAAAATTCTAAAATATTATAGATTAGTGATTATGGGAAGGTATTTTTGTTGAAAATTTATAAAATATTACAAAAAAAATTATTTAATTTTATAAGAAAAAATTTTCTTACCAAATATTCAAATACTAAAGTTAGAGATTTTTCTGTATGAACAATATCATGAAGTGTGACTATATTATTGTGCTTTAAATCTTTTAAAAGAGAAACTGAAAAAGAAAAATTTCATAAGAAACATGAATAATTTCTGTTCAAATACATTTTTTATTGTTTAAGCATATAATATATTCTTTAATAATCAATAGTTTTTATAATTAATTTATATTAGTAATTTATTCAATTGGGGAGGCCCATCAGTTCATCAGCAATGTTGGAGATTCTGAGTGTACTAATAGATATATCAGTCATGAAGAGTGCATGGATTTGCTTTCTTTTTATAGGAATATTAGTGTAATAGATTTGCATGCAACTCTATAGTTGACTCAACTTATGACATTGCCAAGACAATTGTAGATATACACTGCTTATTAAAATATATCAAATTTCCAGGGCTCTAAAGAAGGTTAAACTAGAAGAATGCTAATTTAACTTGCTTTAGAGCCCTGGAAATTTGTATAGATTTGAAGTTAGTGCAAATCAATTTCCAGCATTATAGGGTTGTTTCCACTCTTAGGTCAGTGGTTAATGAGAAGCTATCATGATTTTGATGTTATTCAAAAGCCTTGGCAATATAAGGAGCTTAAGGACTTAACTGCAAAAGGTGCTAATTATTTACTTTTTCATTTGAAAGTGATCCTTAGACTTGTATATTTTCTAAAGATAACAAATATTTCATCCATGGGGACTTTTTACTCTAAAGATTTAACAATCTTGCAAGGGAAGAATGAAGATAATTATACTACCCAAGGAATTTATTATTTCTGCTATATATTTTCCTTTGACAAGGCTAAATTTTTGCTGAAAATAACTTTTGCAAGTTTAATGGAGTTCTGTCAACAGAATCATTTATCAGTTTTTTGTTGATGTAATTCTCATTATATTGTTTGAGAAAGCAAGAATATTAATGAAGAAAGGATCACTAATTATAGTTTTTAGTAAGTAGTAATCCTTTGGTTTTAAATAAGGGCAATGAACCTACTTCTGATATTAAAAATAGAAGTCATGGTCTAATATTAGGGATTCAAAATATTTGTGATCTAATTGAGAATTGTTATGTATCTAATGAGCTACCTGCATTGGATGCAAAGATATATTTGCTTCAAATTAACATGCATGATACCCACTAGGTAACATACAGAAACAAAAGGAAAACTAAATTTAGCTTCTTATAGAGGACCTTAAGTTTAAGTTTGGGGTATTCTGACCAAGTTTTGGGATTGTGGAATTAGAGATGAATACTGAACATATTCAACAGGCAATTCTCATCCTAATAGCAATACTATCCAGTTAATACTGCTAGTTTTTCAAGGCAGGCTCTTTGGTGGAATAAGCAGTTTAACAATCTTTAATGTTAATGTTAAAAGGCTTTTTAATAAAGCTAAAAGAATAGGTGATTGGGATACATGCAGAAGCTCTCTTTTGCTATAATAAAGCCATCAGGAAGGCATAAAGGTCTTCTTGGAAAAGATATTGTCAGGAAATCAAGGAATATCTCTGACTTATCCAGAATAGTGAAAATAATATCCAAAAGAAATTATTATAAATTTATTATTATCTAGCTTCCAGGTTGATTAGTACTTGCAAGAACTTATTAAAGGATCTTTTACAAATACACTTTCATCAGTCAACCTTTGACCAATTTTTTTTTTTTTTAGATATGTAATTAGAACTTAATGATATGTTTATCATGTCCTACGAGAAGACTAGAACCTTGTCAAGAATATAATCAAATATTCATCGATTTAGTTAGATTTAAAGCAAAGGGCTAACAGGGGAATACAGCAATACCTCGCATAGTCCGGTTTCAAACAGTCCAGGTTTCACTATAGTCCAGATTGTAATTGTTAATAAAAATTTTTATTTTGCTTTATTTTTTTAGAATAAATATGAAATGTAAGTGTGCTTGCTACTTACCTATATATGACTGGAATAGCCACTATGACGAGCTGAGACAAGCAGTGGCTGCTCTAGTGTTGCCAAATTTATCTGAACAACGTTTATAGTGCCTGCCTCTCAAGTGCAATGTCATCAGTTGTTTACCGCAAATGCTTAATTGAATCATTGAATGGGAACGAATACTGGACATATCGGCATTTGCGACTCGTCAGCCTGCGGCGGTCCAGTTCAAGTGGGAATCCGCCTTTATGCAGAGCACTGCTCTGGGTTTGTAATGGTGCTGAGTGGCCGACTTGGAGAAAGCGAATGCGTTCACTGCTGGGCAAGCCCTCTTTATCTATTCGTCTTTATGGACTCGGATCCACTTTTTGTCCCCTTCTGAATATTATAAATCTTTACAAAAGATTTTAATGTTTAATGCGTATGAAATAAATTACTTTGTAAGAATTTACGATTAAAAAAACATATGAGAAAATCGAAAATTTCTTGGAACCAATTATAATTTTTCCCATAAGTTACGTACCTCAAATAATCTGGTTTCAATTAGTCCGGGAAGAAAGAGGAACCAATTAACTGGACTATGCCAGATATTGCTGTATGTACAAACCACATTTCCTAAGCTAAATTAACTCATAGTGTAATAATTTAGAATTAAACTATAATTTTAATGATTATTTAAATAAAAGTTATGGTGCCACCATCTGTTGACTTAAGTTTTATTGAGTTTACATCTTCCAATGGAAAAAAATAAACCTTAAATTATGTAAAAATAGGTATTTGTAATAGATAAAATTAAATATTGTTATAAAATTTTGATAGTTTTTAAAGTTAAAGAATATAATTTATACAGAAATTTTTAGAAAAAGTGGAATTATTGTCATGCAAAATGGATTTCAATATTAGATTATGAAGAAGAAAATTAATGAGAAGTAGCATTTGCAATGTTTACGAGTTGTAAAATAAATTTTTTAAAGAATACAAGCTAATATGGAATTGAGATTGAAGAGGACATTATTGGCCAAAATGCATATCTAAAACCATGGTTATTTGTGTTATGTTTTAAGATTTTATAGATTAATTCTATATATTGATATTTGGAAATGTTTAAACTGTTCCGATAAAAAAGTCTAATAAAAAGGAAAATCTACAAATGAAAAAAGCCTAAAAGAATTTTGTTATAATACACACTATCTAAACACAAAGTTAATTCTTGTTTATTGAGTGTTTTGTAGATATTCCCTAGTTATAGTATATTTATAGGTATATTATCTAACTTGAGCCAAGTCTGTCTAAGTTTGCCATGAGGACTTGTGGCTATGTAAGTAACCCATTTGGGAGTGCTAATATTGGTCTAGTCTGATAAGTTTCTAAATTAATCATTATATAAGCTTCCTGAAATGGAATTTTCCTAATGTTACAATAGTATATCTGGTAAGATATTGGGATCACAAAGATCCCAGTTCAATTCTGTTATGATGGCAAAATTTTATTTATGTTGAAATACTTCTTATCTCAATTATAAGCAACTAACGTACAGGGGATAAACCATTTTACAAATTAATAATGAACAAGCCAAACTTCCCCTGATGGATAAAGTTTTTAAGTTATATTTTTTAGAATAATTATTCTAAAAAATATAACTTAAAAACTTTATCCACCAGGGGAAGTTTGGCTTGTTCATTATTAATACTTTTTATCTTAAATATTAAATGAAAGTAAACAATAAGCCAAATAAATAAGGTAAATTGTTTATTCAAAAACGTTTTTGGCTATCTGTGTAGCCTGCCTTAGTTGAAATATAGATCAAAGAAGCTTCCCTTCATCCTTACTCATTTGGCCAAATCAGGGAACCAATCAGTGTCCAGTTACTAAAAATCAACAAAACTGCAAGTGGAAGATTATCCTTCCATACACATTTTTGGGAAAACCTGACAAACAATTCCTAAAAAACAACATTACTACTATTATTATTGTCAAGCGCCAATATTTCAGGTACAAATAATAATAATACAAAACATAGTCACTATCTTAAAATCAGAATTATATAACACTACAGGTGGTTCTTGACTTTCATACAATTTGCTATTTCGTACATAGTTAAAAATTAATTTTGATTGATATATATCCCAAAAATGCATGTGCTTTCTTGTAGCTATTTTCCCTTCCTCTCCATCATTAATCTTTTCCCTGTTTATAGTGTCACAGGTTTCTTTTAAGTTAGGACATGAGTTCTTATGTTGCATGTTATAAAATAAATTCATTTTAAAAACACTTTTCCATGTATTTTTACATTGCTATGTTTTTTTACATTATATTTTTGTACATTTCAACTTTCATACACATTTCAGGAACCAATTAAGTACAAAAGTATACTATCGAAAAACATCCACAGTAAAGAAAACATATGGTTTACATCTGCATCTCCTGTAAGCTCTAACAAAAATAAACATCTTAGATCCTGCAGCTATGTTTTCTTTATCGTGGATGTTTTCTGAGTAGTATGATGTTATGTAAGTCCGATTTTTAAGATAGTGGCTATGTTTTGTATTATATTATTATTTGTATCTATAATATCAACATTTGGCAATAGCATAGTAATAATGTTGTTTTTTTAAGAATTGTTTGTCGGATTTTCCCAAAAATGTGTATGGAAGGATAATCTTCTGCCTGAGTTTCGTTGATTTTAGTAAATGGTCACTGATTGGTTCCCTGATTTGGCAAGATAAGAAAGGATGAAGGGAAGCTTCTCTGGTCTATATTTCAACTGAGGCAGGCTATGTGGATAGATGAAAATGTTTTGAATAAACAATTTATCTTACTTATTTGGCTTATTGTTAGCTTTTATTTAAAATTTTATTTTGGGAAAATTAAATTATAGTATAATTATTAATTCAACAGATGGTGGCACTGCAGCCTTAATTTAAAATTATCATTAAAATTATAGTTTAATTCTAAATTATTACACTAGGGATTAATTTGGCCTAAGAAGTTTGGTTTGTAAATACGGTATATAACACTAAATTGAATGATACTAAAAATAGTGAAATATTTCATTTTCCTAAGAAGTTTGGTTCGTAAATACGGTATATAACACTAAATTGAATGATACTAAAAATAGTGAAATATTTCATTTTAATACTATAGTAAGTGTATGTACTAAAATGGCTGCAACAGTTTTAAATTATATCACTGATCTAACTATATAAAACATTAAATATATACAATATTTAACAAGTATAGTTAAGGTTTAGGTTAAGTCAATAAAAATATTTTTTAAAAACTGACTTTTAGAATCATAAGAAACAAAAAATAAAATTTGAGAAATATAAGAATAAACAAAGTATAGGTGCACCTCTATGTTCATTCTAGTTATGTACATTTGTACTTGCAAATATGAAATTTCATTTTTAAATTTCACAAAATTTCAAAAACTAACAATTTTAAACAATATGGTAGCAGAATGTCCTAGCAACCATTATTATATAAAATTACACAGTTATTTATCATATTATGGCAGTATTTCAAGATGGTGACAATTATACAAAAATCAAAATTCATAAAATAGCACTTAATGCAGTATGTACATATAAACTTTATTATACAATTAAATTGTATCATAAAGTTTTATACATACATACTGCTTTAAGTGCTATTTTATGAACTTTGATCTTGAAAACAGCAAGATAAGCAGTTTATTTTAGCTTTGTTTACTATTATACAAAAAAAAAACCTTTTTACAATTAGAAACTTTTTGTTTAAGAAACTTCTAATTGGTCTAATTATAAAATATATTACAAAACACAGCATATAAAGTTATTTCAGTATTTTTCAAGGCCAAATAAGAGCAGTATCTGAGTTATGAACAATTCAATTTACAAATAAAACTTGTATATAAATTATATTTGTAATTAGAGAAGCATTGCAAATTATTTCTTTAGTTTGTTTCTTTTGAAAAGTTTTAAATTATAGTTTTGGAGTAAAATGATTACTGTAATTTTCGTCTCATTAAAATCAAGTTTACACATTGCTCAATGGTATTTCCTCTAATCATTGCAATATGCTGTGTTTTAAACAGAAAAACAAATGAAAAATTAACTAAGATTTATTTATATATTTTATAATTTACCTTCACGTATGGCAGTACAAGGAGCTCCTTCTTCATGTTCCAAGCGTATTTCTTTAAGAGCTACTAAATTGTCTGTTAAACGGCTTTTTCCTTTGAAGACTGTTGCATATGTACCCTATTGCCAAACGTCAAACAAACATTTTAAAATTTCAGCATCTCAATAAGAATATTAAACAAATTAAATTCCCATTTATGAAATAATGTTTTACTTTATAAAAAGAGTAACAAATATTTTTTAATTAAAATTTTTCATCAAAATATATTCATGAGAGATTCCTTTTGCATATTCCACTAAAAAATTTGTATACATTCAGTTTTTCAATGAATATATGCATGTATTGAAATTATTATGCTAAAGAATACATAATATTTTATAAATACTTAAATTATTTTATGAATACATCTCTTATGTATGGATTTTTGGAAAAAATTGCCAGCCATACCATTAAAATTGCAATAATTGCATTTTATGCTTTATAATATGTAATTTCTAATTCATTATTAAAACATTTCCATTTTTTTATTTAAATTTATATTTTATAATTCAGGGTTGCCACCGACCTGGAAAACCGGGAATTCCGGGAAAAGTCAGGGAAAATGAAAATTGGGTTAAAACGTCAGGGAAAAGTCAGGGAAACTGCTGTTTTTTCCTAAAACCTGGAAAAATCAGGGAAATTTTTTTCTGAAGTTATATGTTTCGAGCAATTTTTAGCGCTAAAAATGACGATGTTGCGGTGTTTTGTCGCTCCGTGAAAGAGATTATTATGCGAAACTCTGCATGCGTTAGTTCTTTCCTCAAGGTCGAGCTTACAAAATCTGCAAGCGTGTTGTAATCAGGCGATTTTTAGTAAAAAATTTACTTCACTTTTAAGCGATCAGACACATCGCATCACATACTGCAGAAGTGTGTTATGAAGCGGTAGCTTGTGCCGACTTTAATTTTGCGACTTTCACGTGCCGAATTTGATGGATCTTATATACTGTATTGTGTATTTTTGCTTCAAGCCTGTAGCATAGGAAGCATTTAAAGAGCATACAGCTAACGAATTCGGTCAAATTTGTTTGGCGTTCGGTATAAAATTCGCCTTGCCATCCACATCTAAATGAATCAAATGCATGTTTGCTCAAGTTCGCTAATATTATGAGTACTTTAAATAATTTTATTCAGATAACTGTGGTTAAAGATTATTTTTCTGCAAGTATGTTATGAGATGAAGATTTAATTTCCATGGTCATGCAGTATCTATTAAAAATGACAAATCATATTAATAAATACGTATGATTTGTCATTTATATATCAGTATACTGTATATCCGTATGTACTATCAACAGTCATTTGATCGAACACTTTCGAACTTGGTTTGATATACTGCATAGTGAGGGAACGTTTGTGAAGTGTTGGGTGGCGTTCTTTACGACGTTTACATTAAGTGAACAAATTCATTCACTATTCCTCGTTTGCTGTACCTTAAGATTAGCGAGTGTTAATAAGCTAACAACAAGAGAACTGTAGACTTCGAGTTGGCAAGAATCTAGTCTCTAGTGTATCACTGAGTTAATAAGATTAATACACACAGCACTCCTGCTGTTAGTGCTGTGTGTATTAATCTTATTATGATAGGAGTTTAACCAGTTTCTTAGTCAAATAACATCACTGAGTTAGATGTTCGCATTGATAATCCTAACATGAACCTGAAATAAGAGCCTATATCCAATACGTGGCTGTAAATAATAATTTAACTGAAAATCTTTTCTCAATTTTTCATAATCAATCTCACTGTTTAGTCAAGAACTTAACGTAGCTATCGGCATCAGATGCGTCACATTGCAAACTAAAATGTTGCTGCCTAATGATTAATAATGCGAGTCGAATATTCCGTTGTATTAAAGATTTATTTAAAAAAAACTGCATTCCTATCGATATTTGATTGTCATCTTTTCATAATTCAATTAAATTATTATTTAGGTTCACGTTAGGGTTAGCTATGAATTCGCCTAATTCAGATCCTTTCCTTGGAGTTGGTTAGTGTGTGAAGGTTGATCAGGTTTGTGATAGGTAGCAATGGGACTGATGTAAGAGATGAAGTAAATTTTTACTCATATGTTTCTATGCCGAGAAGTGTGCTTTATGAATACTGATAAATCTTATTTTTTATTCAGTTCAGTTAAAATAATTTTGTTTGTTGAAATGTTTTGTGAATTTTGCAAATATAGCAAAAGTTTATTGCAATTTTAATTTATTAAAGCAATCTCAAGTAAAAATGTTAACGTTTTTAATTAAATAAATAATTATATTTTCTATAGATAACAATTTTTTAAAAATACTGATTTGACTTATAACTGTTAATGAAACTGGCGGGAAACGATCTTGATTGACAGTAAACGTTCCCTGCGTTTAAATACTAATTGATGTCTTATTATTAATTTATGGCTAGAAGTCGTAAACAAATTATCACGAGAGAGTAAAAGTGGAAGCATTCACTGTAATACGATTTGATCTAGTTTTGGTTAAAATGGTAAGAATTCTATTTTGACTGCTTTGCGTTTTCGCATTTGACTTTACAGTTAGTGCGATTCATCTATGAATAAGAAGTCGCGTTATAGCACCTTAATGCCTGTCGCATTTTTGTGCTAGATAAAGACGATGTTAATATGCGTTTACGTGCATATTAACATCGACTTTAATATATACACACGACGCCGCAAAAACGCAAAATAGTCAAAATAGAATCCTACCGTTAGGGTATTTTAAAAGTACGTTTTCACGATCAATTTTACTTAAATGAACAGGAATTTTAAACAATTTTATCAAATTTTTCCATTTTTAAATATAATAGTGTGTAAATAACCTTTTTATAAATAAATAAATAATTCTTAAGTAAATATTTGTAATATGTTGAGAAATAACGAGATTTAATACGAAATAATCATACTTTCAGATTCAATATTATATAATTTCCGATTGTATAAATAATCTCTTCTATACCAGTCATTTTTTCTGTTTTTTAAGATAATTTAGCTGATTATAGATGAGTTTTAAAAAGATCACATTCAATCTTGATTGGGCAGATAAAAAAGATCAACCTTCAGTGATTTTTCTTCAGTGAACCATGGCTACATACAGTTTTGAATGACTCTTATAGAGCTAAAAAACATGAAAGTGAATATTTAAACATTTTTTAAAAAATTGAAATAAATTAAAAACTGTCAATTTGTTATAACAACATTTCATAGTTAATAAAAAGAACTACAAGTTCTCAATTATACATTAAGTTTTTATTGATGCTTTTTAAATTAATTTGTGCACATTTTAAATTAGCCCCAGCCAATCCAAATTGTTCTGTGGGCTGCCTGGAGACTTTTCAGTGTTTTGTAGCCCCACACTAGATAAAACAATATTTGTTTTATTTAACGTGTTATTTTTATGTTTTTTTATTTACATAATTTTGATAAGGAGGTGTCAAATTACATAAAAGTTTCTTAAAAATCAGCACACTAAACTGTAGAAAAAAGTTTTTCATTATAAAAAAGACAGTTGTCAATATATACTGTAAATCATCTCTCCTGTTCATAGAAGACTGCAACAGGCTGTAGGTTGTGCAGGCCTGTTTTAAATGACTAATGTTGAACTTGTCTTCTCACTTATTCTTTAGTTTTAACTATTTTGTAAATTAATATCTATGTATAGCGTTAATGTGGAAAAAGACTGGAATTTTTTGTAAAATAACCTGGAAAACCTCGAAAAGTCAGGGAATTTTAGTATTCTGTTTAAGTGGCAACCCTGATAATTCTAAATTTTATATAATTTTTTTTATATATAATAAATAGATACCCCTCTACTTACAGTCATTTGATTTATAATAATCCAATCTTAGAAACTTAGCTATTTTTATAGCATACTGGCTAGAAATATTTTTTTCTGTTTTATTAAAAATTTACAATTGGTAATAAAGCAGTAGTGGAGTACTTTCAATTCTGGATGTAGTTGTTCTTGGATACAATGAATAATGTTATATAACAAGCAATTCTTTCTGGCCTTACATGCTTACTATAATAAGAATTTCATTGTACATCTAGCCCTCAATTTGCACGACACTCAATTTACACAGTTTCGCTTTTACACAGTTTTTAAATGAAAACAAAAAAAATTTTTTTTTGGGTTTTATTTTGATTGTTTTGCATTATGCCATTTATAAATTAAATTAAAAGACATATTGTCATGTTTTGTGGGTTTACGATTTCGCAGAGATTAATAAAGAGTAAATACAGCTATATTTCGTATAGTCCAATTTATTTACACACAAAACAAAACAATCTTGTTTCACTATAATTAAATTCAATACAAATCCGATAATTATCTCACACGACACTAATCTATGTTTTTAATTCAGAATAACTCACAGTTCTTCTTAGTCCATTTTCGCTTTCAACAATTACTCACTATTAAGTTTTACTGTCCAAGTCTTGCAGTTCAACTAAACTCAACTTCTATTAACTTTTACTGTCCAAGTCTGGCAGTTCAACTAAACTCAACTAGAGCAGTTCTTCTTAGTCCACTTTTGCTTTCACAATTTATCGCTCACTATTCATTTTACTGTCCAAGTCGCTTTCACAATTTATCGCTCACTATTAACTTTTACTGTCCAAGTCTACTTTCACAATTTATCGCTCACTATTAACTTTTACTGTTCAAGTCTCGCCAGTTCAACTAAACTCAACTCAGGCTTGCAGCTCGCTTATTTGTATGGAATATTGTTAATTTTTTTTTAACCGTATTTGGTATTATTGGGTTGAAACGTAAGTAATGGCCGTTTATGTTGTGTTTAAAATTATGCGGTAAAAATAAAATGTATTGGTATAATGTTTTGTGTTATTCGAAAGAGAATCTTTCCCTCCACTAGATGGCGTATTTGATTTTTTTGTCTGAGCTAATTTTTGTTATTTTTCAGATCATTAAAATGGAGTGTCAAGTCGACAAAAATAAGCATTTTCGACACCTTCTTCTTTTTGTGTTTAATCGAGGCACCAATGCTGCAGAAGCTGCCCAAGAGATTTGTGAGGTGTATGGAGAAGGTGCAATACCTGAACAAACTGCAAGAAATTGGTTTGCCAAATTCAAAAATGGAAATTTCAACCTGGAAGACACTGCTCGTTTTGGACGACGAAATGAGTTTGATGAAGAGTGTTTGAATTCATTTCTGAACGAAGACGCGCATCAAACCACTTGAGAATTAGCTGAATGAATGGGTTGTAGCCAAATGACTATAGTTCGACATCTTGGGTCTATGGGGAAAGTCCAAAAACTCGAAGCTTGGGTCCCACACCTTTTGAACGAAAACAACAAAAACAAACGATCCACGATTTCGGCCAGTTTGCTAGCCCGTCATCGCTCCACTCATGGTCACAAAAAGCGCTTTCTTTACCGAATTGTTACGGGCGATGAAAAATGGTGTCTGTATGTCAACATGATGCAGTGCAAAGAATGGTTAAGCCCGGATAAACAAGTGACACCACGAGCAAAAAAAGATCTTCATCCACGAAAGAGGATGTTATGTGTTTGGTGGGACTGGAAAGGTATTATTCACTATGAATTGCTTGACTGAAACCAAACAGTTAACGCAGAGCTTTATGTTCAACAGATGCACCGCCTCAACAACGCTATTCAACAAAAACGACGCGATCGACAATATGGCGTTCTCCTGCTTCATGACAACGCTCATCCTCATATCGCCAATGTGACCAAGACAGCCATTCTGTTAGAATGGCTCGGGTGGGAAGTACTGCCTCATCCTCCATATTCTCCAGACTTGGCGTCTTCAGATTTCCACCTCTTTCGGGCGCTTTCGAACGCTTTGCATGGAGTTTCATTCAACAATGATGTGGAATTGCGATCTTGGTTGGACGAATTTTTCGAGTTCAGACCGGGAGATTTATATCACCGAGGCATCGAAAAACTTATTTTCAGACCGGGAGATTTCTATCACCGAGGCATCGAAAAACTTATTACACGTTGGGAGGAAGTCGTAAACAACAGCGGAGAATATACTATTGACTAATTTATTATTTTTTGTTTTGTTAAAATAAAAATTTTTAAATTAAAAACAACGGCCATTACTTATGTTTCAACCCAATAAATAATGTTTGTTTTCATTTTCAAAAATAAATTGAAAAAGTATAAGCATTGTTTGTTTTCATTTTCAAAAATAAATTGAAAAAGTATAAGCATTAAATTTGTTTCTAAAATTAATGAATCCAACCCCTCTTTTCTTCTTTAATCCTTATCTCATTTTACACAGTTATAAAGAATATATCCTCAACATTTCTTTATCTTCTTTAGATCAATTTACACGGTTTACAGTTTAACCAAACATATTCTTCTATTTTGTATGAATTCTGCGTGTTGTTTTACATGGTTTCGGATTGCACGATTTTTCCAGGAATGTATCTACCGTGTAAATCGAGGGCTGAGTGCATTTCATTCTTTTTGCAATTAAATGAGTTTTATTATAATATATTAACTATGAATGCACCGTGTTTAAATATAAACATTTTGTGTGTTTATCCAATAATTTGACTCTAGATTAGAAACTGATTTAGATATTTGGAGGAAATAACACTTCTTTTGACACAATTATCATTATTGATAATTTTTGACTTACAATATTTTCAATTTACAATGGAGATTATCAAAACGTAATTCCATCATATGTAGAAAAGCATCTGTATTGATATGTGACAGTTTCATAAAAAGTTTTTCTTTGAAATAAATAAAAAGCAAAAGATTTAAAAAAGTGATTTTCTTTGTGTTTATTGCATTTTATAACAATT
Source organism: Olivierus martensii (assembly GCA_000484575.1). Classification (NCBI taxonomy): domain Eukaryota; kingdom Metazoa; phylum Arthropoda; class Arachnida; order Scorpiones; family Buthidae; genus Olivierus; species Olivierus martensii. The sequence goes on from AYEL01076684.1 coordinate 13,686, forward strand.
ATAACTAACTATAATTAACAGTTGCATGGCAGTGGTGCTTCAATTAAGAAGAACTGGATATAATGTGATCAGTATATGAGTTTGAGGAACTGGTATTGCATTATATATTTTATACTTTGTGTTGTGAATCTTATTCTGTTATTATGTTTACTTAGGGTAAGGTATTGTTAAATTGTATAATCTATAATTTTCTTAAAGTGTATATTATTACTTTAGTGCATATATATTTAAATTTGTATGTTTAAATGTTACTATAGTAACCAACTGTAGAATTCTAAGTGAATGTGTACGTTTGTAATATTTCAATGTAGATGAGGAGAATTTCTTAATAAATCGAAAGTGTTTCTGTTGTACTTTTATCCATACTTGTCAGAGGTTATCTGAACCTATGTTGAACTCTTCCCTTGTTTAATGTTAAGATCTTTTATTTATATATATGTTTCTGTTGTACTTTTATCCATACTTGTCAGAAGTTATCTGAACCTATGTTGAACTCTTCCCTTGTTTAATGTTAAGATCTTTTATTTATATATATGATTCTTGTTCCTGCTTTGGTGCTGGTTTTTGTTGTTAATTATAACTAATTTCTAATAATTTTGGACATACTTATATTATGAATTTTTACAAACCAGAAAGCAAATACACTCAACTCTCTATTCATGTGAATTCTATTTATGAGATTTGTTTTGAAATTTTTTGTAGACAATCAAAATTCACCAGTGTAAAATGAATCACCTGAGATGCAATTATTTTATGAATTATTATTTTTAAATAGATTTAGTCAGATTGGTCATACAGCAACAATTTTCAACCTTTTTTCAACTCACAATATACTAAACAAGGAGCTAAAATTGTTAAGATATACAATCAGATTTTTTAGAAGAGATTTTATCATTGAAAATTTGAGTATTAAGATTGTGCTTAAAAGTTCATTAATTAAAATTCTAATCATTGAATTATTTTAAAACAATGTTTGGTCATAGATTTTTGAATTTTGCCATAATAAATTTTATTTATTAAACTGTCATTATTTTCAATCTTATTGGCTTTTAATGAAAAATATATACAGTGGATGATCGGTTAACGAACATAATCCATTCCAAGAAAATGTTCGTTATACGAATATGGTTAACAAGTATTTTTGCAGATATGGTCTATCGAAAACTTTAGTTTCCGACAACGGACCACAATTCATCTCTCACTTAATGGCCGAAGTCTGCACCCAGTTGGGAATAAAGCATGTGTTCACAACTCCTTATCATCCGCAATCAAACTTAACCGAACAGGTCAACCGCATGTTAGGCTGTATGATTTCAGCCTACATGGACAAAAACCACCAAGAATGGGACGTTCACCTGCAACAATTGGCATTGGCAATCCGTTCAATCGTCCAAGATTCCACTCAGTATTCTCCAGCGAAATTGCATCTTGGACGAGAAATTATGCTTCCGTGGGACCGCCTTACCCAATACCCAAACCCACCGACCTCTGTAGAAGAAAAAACAAATGACTTGCAACAGATTATGAATTCGGCCCGAAGAAACGTCCAGACTGCACAAAATCAACAGCGGCAACACTATAATCGGCGTCGTAGGCAACAAACATTTCAGGTGGCTGATCTTGTGTTATTAAAAACTCATCCTATTTCTTCTGCTCATAGACAATTCAACGCCAAATTGGCACCCAAATGGGCAGGACTGTACGAGGTTTCAAAAGTGATATCTCCACAGAACTACGAATTAAAGGACCCAGTCAGTGGAGTGATTCATGGTGGCCAGCATATAGCCAACCTGAAGAAATACCGCCTGTTTAACAGGCCATCTTACCCAGTGAAAGACGTCACCAGAGACGCCAGTGATACAAGACCTACCGCAACAGTAGACAGCGGTATCAGAAGAACTGTTTCCGGTCCTCATGTCGCTAGAATTTCCAATGTACCAAGCCGATGACTGAGGCCAACACAGAGAGTGGACTATTGTCGTCTTGCTAACGCCAAATTGGCACACAAATGGGCAGGACTGTACGAGGTTTCAAAAGTGATATCTCCACAGAACTACGAATTAAAGGACCCAGTCAGTGGAGCGATTCATGGTGGCCAGCATATAGCCAACCTGAAGAAATACCGCCTGTTTAACAGGCCATCTTACCCAGTGAGGGACGTCACCAGAGACGCCAGTGATACAAGACCTACCGCAACAGTAGACAGCGGTATCAGAAGAACTGTTTCCGGTCCTCATGTCGCTAGAATTTCCAATGTACCAAGCCGATGACTGAGGCCAACACAGAGAGTGGACTATTGTCGTCTTGCCGGACTTCCTCCTCGAAGAAGATAAGTTGTATAGATATAAATTTTCTTTTCAGCAGTAGTATTTGTAAATCCAAAAAGGTTGATTCATTGTAACATTTTGAAACGTAAATATTGTTCATCGATGACTGTAAGAGATCACTAAAATACTAACAAAAATTGAAACATTAACAGGGGGAAAAGGTCTCTTACAGCCCTCGTCCGGTTTCGTTTTTGCAGGTTTATGTTATTTATTGTTAGATTGTTTTTGTAGCTAATTAGTTTTAAGTTAGAACTTAAAGACCTGAGTTCAGGCAGAACTATGGAATTTGCAGAGTCGTGAGAACCGTTAGTTTTAGTTATAATTATTAGTATTGCATTCGTTCTAATTCGCAACTTTGCAGTTACTTCTAGTTGTAAGTTCTGGTTTTGTTTTTACCAGTTAACAATAGTTAAGGTTAGATTGATTGTTCGTTTTGTAGTTAATTATTTGATGTTACAGTTTAGTTTAAGACCTGAGCTCAGGCCGAACTCTGGAATTTGCAGAGTCGTTGCTGTTAGGATTAATTAGAAATAGTATTATTGATATTCATTCTAACCTGCGAAATATTACATGTTGTCACAAGCAGCTTGACAGACTCGTACTGGTATCCTGTGGAACTCTTCTGTGATAGCTTCCGTTCTAACCTGCAAAATATTACATGTTGTCACAAGCAGCTTGACAGACTCGTACTGGCATCCTGTGGAACTCTTCTGTGATAGCTTCCAGTAGTTCAGCCAAATTGCATATGTGATGTTGATACACTTTGTCTTTTAAAAAACCCCATAAGGAAAAGTCAGGTGATGTGAAATCGATTGTTAACACAGAGGGGCCATTTCCTCCAAACTCAACTGCCATCCTCCGTCTCACCTCCACGTAATTGTTTGTTGCAGAATACAAACGCACACAATGCACATGCTGTTCCAGAGACAACCATTCTGCCATCCTGTCTGGCATACACTAATGGTTCTAAGTCCAGTTGTCATTATCCCCACTCTCAGGCTACAGAGTGTTACCATATCGAAACTTTTTGTCCAGAATTACAAATACTACAGTTAGTCAAATATCATATACATAATTATGGGCCACCCTATAATATAAATTCATATAATGCAGACCATATTTCCTACATTAAATGGGAATCAACTATATATTGCATAAAAATATATAACATAAAAAAAATAGCACTTTCTTTGATATATATTTAGTAAGTACTATATATCATAGAAAACAAAAATTATTTCAGCAATATATTGTCCTCATCAATCATTAATAAATTATTGAATGTTTTTTTTATATATATATATATATATAAATGCGATAAGAAAAAGGTTAAAAATAAAAAAAAATCTATTGAAAATCTTCGAGTTGATTGTAATTTATGATTCCTTATAAAAGGATGTAAGTAGGACATTTGACATTCTTCTATTTCTAGCATTGGATTGTATCTACTTGCTGCAGACAAACGGAGTGAGAAAGAAATGAAGAAAGACTAAAGGAGATAGAAGAAAGTAGAAGGCAGACATTATTGTCCAAGTGACATTTTACTCGTCGCCCTATTTTCTTGCTTTCTTATTTTATTATATATATATATATATATTTAAACTAGCTTAACTTTCTTCAGATCAATAATTAAAAGTATGTATAAATATTCTATATCTATCTATTTATTGCTAAGGAAGATAATATTTTATCAACTGATGCTAAAATATTTCAAAAAGTAGTGCAATAGTATATACTATAATACAATAGATTATGATGACTATTACCTATTTAGCTTTTTTCTTGCCAGTCAAATTTTGAATTTCTGAACTACTAAATGGCAACAATTTTCAAATTTTTGCCTAATGCAGCAATAGTTTAATGCATACAAATCATTGCCATTATTTATTTATCAATATCTGACAAAATATAAAATTTTTGTCAAATATTGATTCTAAATTTATCTGTAATTCTTAGAAGTTTTCAATTTTGAAAATTATTTACAAAAATTTTACAAAATAAATTTTCTGGAAATTAGAATTTAAAAACTGAAATATTATCTGTTGAAAATATATTAACTATGGGTTTTATTATGATGATTATTTTACTAAAACTATTAGCTAACAACATACAGAAATACCTCACTATACAGCATTTTGCTAATACAGTGTTTCTCAATTATATTCCATGTTTTGATTTGATATTTCAAAAAGAAAATTATCTGCAAAATAATACTTATAATAAATATATAAAACATAAATTAACACATGGATGGGGCAGGCCTGGAGCCCTCTTTAAAAATTGGAGGAATGAGATACATTCAAACTCAGATCATCCAAGGTGATAAGTGAATAATTTATCATGTACAGTGGTGCCTCGCAATTCGACATTTGAGTTTTGCGGGTTTGCACATGTGCATGCATGGAATTGTGTGATGTTATTTGCCATTTGTCAGTTCTTTTTGGGCTACTTTGGTGTTTGCCAGTGTTGTTTGTATTAATTTTCAATTCTACATTTTTCAGAAAGTAAAAAATTTGAAAATCCAAACAACTTGCCAAATTTAACCCTTGAGATACACAACAGAATTTTAAACCAAAATAAATTTAGATAAACTATAGAAATTACTAAGCCAACGAGTGGCGCCATCTATTAATTATAAATTAAACAGGAATTTTGACTAATTTACCTGAAGAAGAAAAAATCTGCCTCAGCCCGGGATCGAACCGGGGACCTTTGGGCTAACGTCCCAACGTCATACCGCTAGACCACCGAGGCCAACAAGCAGATTGATTCTTCAGGCAGTTATATTAATTTGGAACCGACATCGGACTTCACCGATAGATCTATTCCTGACC
>AYEL01076685.1:0-20855 GCA_000484575.1 Olivierus martensii
TTCTAAAGAACGCCAAACATTCTATCGGCTTTAAAAACGTTGCCGTGGCAACACAAAATATAAACAATTTACAATCATATTATAATATGCAAAAATTAAGATTACAACATGTGTTAATACTATATAAATACTTAGAATAACTAAAACAAAAATCGGCAGACAGAAATAAAGTATACTAATTACAGATGCGATATATATATATACGGGTCTTTCCTACAAAGAAACTTTATCAATATAACATTACTTTACTACTGTTCGTTATAATTAGCACACGATCTCCACGCATTACTTATTAACACCGGATCAAGTTTATTAATTGTATGTCTATTCCTCTGGCGGTTAGTGAATATAGATAGAGTCTCTGCGATCCTTCCTCTAATAGGGTTATGCTCTTTCCTTAAAAGTTTGGTATCATCCCAATAGACTTCGATATCTGTTGTATGCGCACGTTGGGCTAATGTCGTATTGGTGGCATTATTAGCTAGGTCCTTTTTATGCTCTAAAATGCGCTTTTTAATCGATCTTGCCGTATAGCCTATATATTCGGTATCAATGTTAAAGTCATTATCATGGAGTGGAATCTTATATACTCCTGGGAAGTATTTGTCATCAATTTTATCTTATCATTCCTTATGATGTTAAAGAGGATGTTGTTCCTATTGAAGACAATTCTTTGGCCCGAGATTCTTTCAAGTTTCCTCTTAAATTTCAATAAAATAGTATTAATATCCATGGTGTACATCTTCCTATCATCTTTTAGGTCGTTCTTATTGTGTTTAAACTTAGATAACTTTCTTATTAGTTTCTTAATGGTATTTGGCCTGTATCCATGTTTTATCGCTTGGCGTGTAATCCACTCTATTTCTTGTTGCCTTGTTTCTACCGTCGTGCAATGTGTAAATGCTCTATTGAGGAGAGCCTGGCCTGTATCCATGTTTTATCGCTTGGCGTGTAATCCACTTTATTTCTTGTTGCCTTGTTTCTACCGTCGTGCAATGTGTAAATGCTCTATTGAGGAGGGCCCTAAAGGCGGCCATTTTATAGCACCATGGCTCCTTGGCTTCAGCTCATATAAACAATGGTAAATAGGTGTCCTTCCTGTAAATAGATAAATAATACTCACCTACTTGGATCTTGATGTTTATGTCGAGATATTCTATCAGGGAATCGCTCTCTCTCTGTTTAATTAGTACCAGACCTAGGGCTGCGTCTGTCAGTTTTGCCTCGATGTTGTCTACGTAGTCATTCTTTTTGGAAATTACTAGAATATCGTCAATATACCTCTTATAGAGCTTAATTCTATGTGACACAGTTGGTAACACTTGCTCCTCACTACAAGTTCGGCTATAACACCAGCCATAGGGCTTCCAATCGGGACACCTTTTGTTTGGAGGTAGAATTTCCCTTCAAAGAGAAAGTATGACCTGTGTACAATTAGATGAGATATGTTTCTAATAAGGCCTGGTTCACATTGATCTTTTGGAAGATGTTTCAATAAAAATCTGTACAGAAGTAGGCATGCCGGTTAGCTTGATGGCATGATGGATACAGGGCCTTGAAGTCATAAACAGTTAAGATTTCTTCTGGAAATGGGCCTACTTCTAGCAACGTGTCAATAAGTTGTAGAGAGGAGGTAATACATCATTCATAATTCTCCATTCTATTCATACACCATTTCGCTAGTCGTTTTTCTAGTACGTATGTAGGGGCAAACCTTTTCTCAACTACAGGTCTGGCTTCTACTGGGTTCATATGCCTCTTAATGAATGCAAACAATCTAGGTGGTCTAGGTGACTTAACATATGCCCCTTTCATAAATTCAGAAAGTTTTTTATTTCTAAGAATTCTGTTTACCTCATTAACAATTGTCTCCGATGGGTCGTGGTCTAATTGTGTGCAGTTATTTTCCTCCATAAATCTATATAAGAAGATGTTATACGTTTCTCTTTTTAATAAGACTACAGCCTTGCTTTTGTCATCTTGTGTGCAAACGATATCATTAGATCGAAGCCATTCCTGTGCTTTTGTTACCTTCAAACGTTGTTTCAATATATTTGTATTATTCGCCTTCTTAATAGATCTAGTTATCTGCCATCTTGTCTCTTCTGCTCTTACTACATCTGTAGTTTGTAATAATGGTTCTATTTGTATAGCTACTGCCTTCCAATCTGGTATGATTTCCACTAAGTTATTTGGGCCTAAAGTTAATAGATTGTGTATAAACGGTGCACTACTATATTATCCAAAACTACATAGGTTGGAAGAGTGAGTTTGATTCTCCTCTTATTCTGCTTACAAAGTAACCATTTTAGTTTTTTGATGTACTTCCTTCTAATATTTGTTGTCTTACGCTCTATAAAATCACTAAAGTTTGGAAGAATAAATTTCAGTTCAGTTGAGTCATTCACCTTTATACCTCTTTCCTCAAAACATTACATATAAACATTAAGATTAAGAAACTAATAAGAAAGTTATCTAAGTTTAAACACAATAAGAACGACCTAAAATTTTAAGTTTATTGTGGTTATTCATTGTAAAGTTAGCTAATGGCTGGAATCTCACAAAGCAAGAACCAATTACCATATTTTACATAGAGTTAATACTTCGAATAGTGCGAATTCGATTAGTGTGAGAAATTTGTGGAACCAATTATTCGCACTAATTGAGGCCTACCTGTACTCTATATCACTCTAAGTACGGAAGACAAAAATAACGGGCTTAAACATAATAAACGTATTGATACATATAAAGATAAAAATATATAATAAATACGTAGAAGATATATACAAAATATATATATATATATATAAAACTAGGAGTCCTTAATCCCTATAAAGGGTAACAAAAGTCCTATATTTAAGATAAGTACCGTAATATTCCTCATAAGGGAGAGTCAAGAAGAATAAAGTCTCTTATGCCCTTATTTCCGTCCGGTGTGTAGAATAAAGTCACTATAGGTGAAAACATTCAAAGATTATTTAGAGCACACCATTTCCATGCAGCAGGGAGCTCCACTGGAGTATTATCATTGATGAGGTTCCTCTCATTTTTTCTTTTTTCAATCTCAATGTCCTCTACCGTGGTAATTCCTCTAGTATCATATACAGTTTTAATCATAGTAGCATTCGCCCAATCAATCCTGATATCTTGCTGATACGCTTTATTAGCTAAGGCTGTGGTTAGTTTCCCCTTGGCAACATTATTCTTATGCTCACTAAGCCTCCTGGATAAATTTCTTTTAGTACTACCAATATACCATTGTTCGGAATTCTCCTCAAAATTATAAAGCAGGATCATATAAATGCCACATCTCCTATATTCAGGGATTGGGTCTTTACTATTTCTAAGGATATTAAAGAGTGTATTCCCTCTTTTCCAAGCTATCTCATAGTTGCATGACTTTAAGGATTTATTAATGATGATGTGTAAAACTTTAGTATAGTTAACATCACTAGTACTATGTCACCTACAAATGGTGGTACCATGTGGACCTATCATCGATTGCAAAATCTTATTCCAGATACCCATTATTGTCTTGTAAGAGTACCCGTATTTAATGCCATACATTAAGATGTAGGAAATCTCCTTCAATTTGTCGTTCCATTTAGTAATGTGGATACACACCCTACTGAACATCGATCTGAAGGCAGCTAATTTATAAGGCATCGGATCACAAGACCATGCCGGTATAAGTACAGGAGTATACATGGGTTTCCTATACACATTCGAAACATACTCCCCATTCTCAGTTGTTATATAGAGATCCAGAAAGTGGAAGGCTATTTGGGATGTTTGTTCAACTTTAATGCTAAAGCCCAGTGATGGGTCAGTAGGAGTCCTTAATCCCTTTATAGGGATTAAGAACTCCTATTTTTGTATATATATATATTTTGTATATATCTTCTATGTATTTATTATATATTTTTATCTTTATATGTATCAATACGTTTATTGTATGTTTAAGCCCGTTATTTTTGTCTTCCATACTTAGAGTGATATAAAGTATACATTATATTATAAAATTCTATAATGTTCTATCTTTTAAAATGTTAGAATGCTATGTAACCGAAAGTTTATTTGTATTCTATTCTAAATTACTGTTCAATTTTCGTTTTTGTTAGTATGAGAAGCGCATATTGAAGAGGGACCGAGACAGGGTTCGAAAACGTTTTATGGCAATAAAATTTTTCTCTCTTGCTAACAGTGCTTTGTGAGTTCTACTATTATCCTTTATCTCAGATAAACTTTCAAATTATACAATAAAACATGTTTTAATTTTATTTACAACTATTATATTACAAAAATTAAAAAATATCCATACCAGGTGAATGTCAGTGCATTTTTAAATTATGCAATAAAAGTCATGATATTTAATAAAGAGGTGTAACCTGAATATAGTATATATCATCATGTGAATGTATTCAAATCTAATTTATTTGATGATAATTCATCAAGCCTTCCATGTTAGTAGAATTTTTGATTAGTCGTAGGTTCCTTCAGTCTACGTTAAATTGAATAATCTGGACTCCATTGTATTAATTTTATCAGTTGAGATTGATACTGCATTCTATATGGAAAATTTTTTTCTAATAGTAAGTTGCCAAAGCAAGTTTCTTAATGAATATACACATTTTGCAATACATTTTTATTGTTGCATTTATTTATCATTTATTGGTATGCAATATTTTTACTGGAAAAAATCTGTATTATCACTAACTTTTTGAGTGTTATGACATAACAGCAATCTTCAGCATGTCTTCTATATGTTATACATATTTATAATGCATTTCATATTAAGGTATGTAATATTTATATCTATCTTTTTTTCATATTAGTTTAGTTTTGATCAAAATTGAATTTGACAAATAATTATCTGTAGAGAACACTAATATCAAATTTCATAAAAAATTATCCAATGAATCATTTCATTTAAATACAAATTGGTAAAGTTAATAATTATTTATTTTTCATTTGTAGTATATAAAATAAACTTTTTTTATATTTTATCTTTTAGTAATTATATAATCATAAGCAATTTATTTCAAATTTACATATACTTTAAATCATTTGCTTTATTTTTTAACAGTTATTCTAGAAAAAGTTCATATTTAACCTGTTGTGTGCTATTGATATGTTATGACATTCAAGATCATTTATGGCCAGAAGCTATTGACATGATATCACATCAATGTTTGGGATAAACCAGCAAATATTTAAACTGCAGTTCTGTGAATCCTATTCACCTTAATGCAATTTTTGCAGTTTGCTTATGTTTCTTATTGAAAATACTAATCTATGGTGATGTTTCCTATAATTTTCAGCCAAAATTTTTTATTTTACAAGAGTTTTATAAAAATTTCTTTGATTGAATGTCTTTTGTACAATTGGCTTTTTTCTCCTCTTCTTTCTATTTTAGATGACTGTATTTACAGTATATATTCATGTATAAGCCAAGGATTTTTCTCAGAAAAAATTTCTGAAATGGGGTCGGCTTATACACAGGTAAAAAAAAATCAACTTTTTTTTGGATGGAGAAATTGAAGTAATAAGCAAAATCATAACTTACTGAATGTCTCCTGAAGACCACGAAGGAAATTTTGCAATATAAAATTTTATCTTACCCCAAAGCAATTGAGCACATTGCGCCACTGATGTCTATATACTGTAATCAGGTAGGCAACGCCACACTGCCCAATACAATGCTACACGAAAACTCTCGACAATCAATCAGGAATCTTACTTAGGATTCATACTTGGATGAAAAAAATATATTTATTTTTCATTATTATTAATTAAGAATGTTTTAATCCATTCGCTAGTAATCGATAAACATTTATTATATTTAACTCATCGCTGATTTAATTAAAAAAGATTAAAATGATTACATTTAACTTATCGATGATTTAATTAAAGTAGATTAAAAAGTAACTAAAATAATGTTTCAAATAACAAAAAAATAATAATTATTTAAAATCTATACTGAAAAATAATTTTAGTCTATCAAAAAAGTTTAGATAAATGCCTATTATATTTAACTAAAGTTGATTAAAAAGTAATTAAAATAATGTTTAAAATAACAAAAAAATTTTTATTTAAAATCTGCACTGAAAAATAACTGTATGAAAAAAGTTCATCATAAGCAAAATCAAAACTTCGAAATCGCATGCATAATATCTAGAAATCACATTGCACACATCATCCTAATGGTATATGACATCACCATTAGGATGATCCACTCATTTTTAAATATGATCAAAGATTTGAATAAGATAACTTAACTCAACTATAGGGAAAATGAAACTCCCAATGGTGTTTTGGGAGCCGTGTGACATAGACATAGTCGAATGGAATTTTTACTGGAATAATTTAATATGAAATTTTTTCAGGAAGGAAAACAGTTATTCAATAACAAGAATAAAAAGAGTATTTTTATGTAAATTATCAACTACTCGTTAACTTGATATTTTCTGAAGCTACGTCATCCTAACAATAATGTCACATCGACATCAATCTCACTTTGGAGTAAAGTAAAATTTTACTTTACCCAAAGCGATCAAGCGCATCATGCCACTGACTCCAACCTGCATTTATATAAGTGCATCAGACAGGCGATTCAGCGCTGCCTGATGTGCCATGACACAGAAGTTCTCAATAATAATCCAAGAATCTTATGTAGGCACACTGTGCCATATCATTTCAGGTTAAAATTTTACCTTTTTCAAAATTTTACCTTTTAAATTGATAAACTGGTGTTTGTATTATAATAATTTATTTTATATGTATATATTTAAAGATTCAATAAAATATTATTTAAAACTGTACTGAAGAATAATTTCAGTCTATGAAAAAAGTTCATTGTAAGCAAAATCAAAACTTCGAAATTGCACACTTAACATCTAGAAATCACATTGCACACATCATCCTAACGGTATATGACATCATTGTTAGGATGATTCACTCATTTTAAAATACGATTAAAGATTTGAATACAAACTCAACTATAGGGAAAACGAAACTTTGAATGGTCTCTTGGGAGCCGTGTGATGTAGATGAAAAAATAATCATTATTTAAAATCTGTACTGAAAAACAACTGTAGTCTATCGAAATAGTTCATCATAAGCAAAATCAAAACTTCAAAATCACATACTTAATGTCTAGAAATCACATTGCACCTGTCATCCTAATGGTGTATGACATCATCGTTAGGGTGAAATAAAAGTAAACAATAAGCCAAATAAGTAAGATAAATTGTTTGGCTTATTGCTTACTTGGTAAAATGGCCAGATTTTCTGAACTTCAATCTAGAATGCTCTAGTTATTGGGGGGGTGTAGAGAGTATAAGGTTGGACAAAATCCAAAAAAGTTTTTTGAAAACCAATGAAAACAGTAAATTATTAAAATATTTTCAAAAAGAAAGCAGAAAGAGATAAACATAAACAATATATTTTTTTATTTTGCTTTTATTACTTTTCTTCAGATTGATTCATCCACATTGATAGAGTGGCCATATTCTATCCACATTTAGGATGACCATATTCTATGTATAGTAAAAGTTGGGAAAGAGACTTCTTCAGAAGCCAATTTTTTAAAATTAAATTTAGTTAAACTTTTTTTAATTTTTAATATGAACTATTTACTTAAGTAAAAAAAAGGACAACCTAGGACATTTTATTCAAAACTGGGACAAATCTGGGACATTTTTTCAAGCTGGGACAAAGACTAAAAAACAGGACTGTCCTGGCTAATCTGGGAGTCTGGTAAATTTAGATTACAGATTGTAAATAATTATTTTTTCATTATTTTAAACATTATTATATTGATAGATATTTTTAATCTACTTTAGTTAAATATAATAAGCATTTATCGATTACTAACAAATGGATTAAAAACTAAGAATGGTCTCTTGAGAGCCGTGTGACGTAAATATATTATTCTAACGGAATTTTTACTGTGATGATACAAAATTTTTTTTAGGAAAGAAAATAGTTCAATAGCAACAATAAAAAGAAAATATTTTTATATAAATTATCAAAATTTATTACTACTCATTAACTTGGTATTTTTTGAAGCTATATCATCCCAATGATGATGTTGGAGTATGACGTTATCGTTAGGATGACATAGTTTCAGAAAATATCAAGTTAATAACTAGTAACAATAAATTTTGATAATTTACATAAAAATATTTTATTTTTATTGTTGTTATTGAATAACTGTTTTCTTTTCCTAAAAAAAATTCATATTTTAAATTATCACAGTAAAAATTCCGTTAGAATAATACGTCTATGTCACACAGCTCGGAAGAGACCATTCGAAGTTTCGTTTTCTCTTACATTGTATTTTGGTTGAGTTCAGTTATCATGTACTTTTTATTGTTGTTATTGTATAACTTTTCTTTCCTAAAAAAAATTCATATTTTAAATTATCACAGTAAAAATTCTGTTAGAATAATACGTCTATGTCACACAGCTCGGAAGAGACCATTCGAAGTTTCGTTTTCTCTTACATTGTATTTTGGTTGAGTTCAGTTATCATGTTTTTAAAAAAGTTTTAATTCATTCACTAATAATCGATAAATGCCTATTATATTTACCTAATGTGGATTAAAAAGTAACTAAAATAATATTTAATTTATTATTTTTTCATTATTTTATTTAAAATACTGGTAACTGTATTCTATCAAAAAAGTTCATCATAAAGCAAAATCAAAACTTCAAAATCGCATGCTTATTGTCTAGAACCCACATTGAATATGTCATCCTAATGGTGTATGGCATCATCATTAGGATGTTCCATTCATTTTAATTAATAATAATGAAAAATAAATACATTTTTAACTCAAATATGAATCCTAGGAAGGATTCTTGATTGTCGAGTTTTCGTGTCACGTCATATTGGGCAATGCGGCATCGCATATCTGATTATGGTATATAGACGCAGGTTAGAGTCAGTGGCGCAAAGTGCTTGATCGATTCGGGGTAAGATAAAATTTTATTTGGTATTATATTAAATGAGTTATTGCAAAATTTCCTTTCTGATCTTCAGGAGACATACAATAAGTTATGGTTTTGCTTATTACTTCAATTTCTCTAGCCAAAAAAAACGTTGATATTTTTGATCTGTGTATAAGCCGACCCCCCACTTCAGAAATTTTTTTTTGAGAAAACAACCTCGGCTTATATTCGAGTATAAACAGTAACTCATTCTCAACTGTGCTTGCATATAACATTAATGTGTTTCATTTATTTTCTCATTAGAGACCAAGCCCATTTTTAAGCTGGATAAGAAAAATCAAAATAAATGTAAAATTATTCTCATATCTATTGCATGCTTAGCTCTTTGAAGCTCTTTTGCTTTAGTTATTGCATAAGACTTGTTCCTATGAATTTAATACAAGTACTTCCAACTATAATCAAATTTTCAATTTATATTTACAAATATATCTCATACTTACTGTGGTTACATTACAGATCACTGGTGTAATGTAAATCACAACCTTTTTTCATTTCTCGTGTATAAAAAAAGCTTAAAAGCATATTTACATGATCAATCATTTAATGTCGATAGCACTAAGCCTAAAAAACGTGACTAGATGGTTGCATGGTAAAGCACTTTGGAGGATCTGGGTTCAATTCCAGATTTCAAGATATACAAACTTTAACTTTTAACTATAAACAACTGAGTTCTGCTGCTTCTAATAACACAAAAAATAACAACAAGCACTTGAAGCAGGGTAAAAACACTAAAAATTATTAGTATATGTAGTGCATATTATATATATATCTAATAAATTAGTGTTTTTATCCTGCTTCAAGTGCTTGTTGTTATTTCTTTAACTTTTAATTAAAACTTTTTGCATAAAAGTTTAGAAAGTGAAGTTGATATTGTTAAAGAAAAAATGTTCTCCTTTCAATGTAATAACAGTAAGAAAGATTTCATACTTCCAGTTTTCAAGATTGAAAAGTGCCATATTAATAAAGTGCTGTAAAGTTAGGTATGGCTGTATTTATTTTTTCTAATATAACAAGTTCTAGCACTTTAACAATGGGAGAAAAAAACCATTTATTTACAGGTATCACTCCTATAACACATTCTCCTACAACATGGTTTCATTTCAACAGGATGTGAAAATTGCGGAAACCCTCATATACAATACAGTTTTTACTTAACAGATATAGAAAATTATGTTTACTCTCCTACAATACAAAATATTTTCATTAATTCTTGTAAATCCATACTAGGGACTCACAATACACACAAAAAATGCAATCATTGGAAAATACTTTGCAAAAATTAGTCATAAATGCAATTTCGCTAGTTTGCAGTAAGAGGGATGATATGCAGATTATTTTCGATTTTGATTTGAAATTGAGTTAAATCGGAGACAACCTGAATATTTTGTGTTCCCAACATCCAGTATTTTTGGATAAAAAATAAGATTTTATTTTTCAATGGAGGCATGTGAAAGAGAAGAAACACTTTTTTATTCTTAAATTTTTTTTGAATATATGTTAAGGAACGATTGTTTTCTAGTGGGTTGTAGTGGGTTAGATTATAGATTTTGTAAAGAGAGCAACTTTAAATACATAAATAAGTTCAGAAAGTGAACTCGATATTGTTAAAAAAAAAGTTATTGTTTTAACAAAAAGTGGTAAGGAAGATAAAATTATCAAATGAATGTTATATAGGCAGTATACTTTTTTCTTTTATTTTATTTTACATATATTGTTTTTTAGGGTCTTATGTATATAGTTTTTCTTTCTTTATATTTCATACTGTCAATATTCTTAATGAAAATTACATTTCTTATGTATAATTAAAGAAAGTTGTTTGTTTTTGTTACAGATTTATGTAAGAAAATAGTGGAAACACTTAAATATTGATTACAAGTTACTTTAATATATGATTAAAATGGTACAGAACTGATTCTAATGATGGTTATCGAAAGACTAATTAACATAGAGAATGGAGACAAGCAAAAGTAGGGGAATGGAGTTTGTTTATTTTAAGTGTGTTCCCTCTGGTCAGGGTAGATTGTGGGGTAGATATGTGTAGGCAGGGCTGGGGTGCTGGTGTCAGTATCGGTGGCACAGTTTTAGGAGGTGTCAGTGTTGGTGTTGGCAATAACTTTCTCATTGCTCATAATTTATTAGTTTTAAATTTAAAAAACGCGTATTGAATAATTATTTTCTATTTTGGTGAATAAATAATTTTCTCATTAATAAATATTGAATAAAAATATGTTCTAAAAAATCATTTAAGCATGTTTACTATCAGAGGTGGTGGTGTTGGCAAAAAAAATGTAGGTGTCAGTGTTGGCACATTTTCCTGCCGATACCTCAGCCCTGTGTGTAGGCATGCAAATTTATAGTGAATTCCAACATTCCCACAAATTAAGTGCTTATCATATTTTGATGTGATAAACATCTATTATTTATTCAAAATTGTCAATATATTCTTGCTTTGATATTCCATCCTTGTAATCCATACCAATTGATTGAGGAAGGAATGTAAATGAATCTCAAGGAAGAGACTTCATTAATATATCTGCCAACTGATTTTTGGAAGGAACGAATTTGACATCAATAGAATAGTCATTGTATTTTTTGCATATGAAGTGATATCAGACATCAATGTGTTTAATTCTTTCATGAAATTCGGGATTTCTATCAGACGGATGGCACTTAGTTTGTCTATATTCAGTGTAACAGGACCTCCCACTGGCTCATTAATTCCTTTCAACAATAGGTGCAGCCATATTGCATCCTTCACCGTGCATTAGGCAGCAACATATTCTGCATCAGTTATTGAGAGAGAGAGACTTCGTTGTCATTGGGTTAACCAGGTGACTGGACCTTTGCTTAGTATAAAAACATATCCGATTGTTGAGCGTCGTCTATCTACATTGCCTGCATAGTCAGTATCAGAGAAACCAATAAGAGATTAGGATTTCTCTCCTTTCTGGTATTTTATATCGAGACTAGCAGTATCTTTCAGATATTTTATGATTCTTTTTATGGCATTCCAATGTTGGAGATCATAGTTCGAAAGATCTCTTCTTACTAAGCCGACTGAATACACGATATCTGGTCGGCTTACAATGCTGCAAACATCAGACAGCCTACTGTTTCTCAATATGGTATATTTTCTTTATTGAACATATTTGACGAATGCTCACTTAAAGGAACATGCGGATCTGATGGTATACTTACTGCCTTAGCATCTTCAAGATTAAATCTTTTGACTAATCTCTGTATATAATTCGTTTGATGAATAAAAACTGACCCTTTTACTTTTATAATTTCCACTCCAACAAAGTAATTCAGTTCTGTTACTGTATTTCGAAATTTTTCTTTAGTTCACTTATTATTTCGTGCAAGATGTTTTTCTTTGCTGCTAATATAAGACTGTGAGGAAGTTAACTTTGACCTGTCCTATTTTATTTTGTTATGCACTTTATTATTTATCGTTAATAGCCTTTCTTTTGAGTGCGCGAAGGATTACGAATCTCATTTTTTGTTATATATAAAATAACCAACGACAGTTATGCCCAAACCAATCGACAATAACATTAGAAAGTTAATTGTTCAACACAGAGAGGAAGTGAAAAGTGTCAAACTTAAGAGTTTCTGTTTCAATTAATCTAAGACAACAAATATCATGAATTTTATTTGATATAAGGTAACTGTGGGACAAACGGACTTCATTTAAGGAAATTAGCAATATTTAAGATATTAAAACAGGTAATTTTAGTGCTACTGAGGAAAGTAAATGTTAAGTGCTTCGATAGCTTTGACCTTACCGAATATAATAATAAATATTATTATTTGTTTTAACAAAGTATATTCGAAATATTCTAAAATATATCACTAGCGTATCCGTTTGCCCCACAGTTACCTTATTATTATATATTTATCCCTGCGACTTTAATAATTCGAATAACGATTCTAAGAAGAAGGTGGGGAATGATTAAAAGGAAACATTAAATCAAAAACTAGAACAAAGTGTCTCTAAACGGGAGGAGCTAATTGGATAAAGGTAAGAGAAAAGTGACTAATATGAGACAGTAAAGCTAAATATACAAAAATATGGATAGCCAAAATGGTAATTTTTAAGGAAAGTTTTCATATTTTTCTGTATTTTCCGAAACTGTTTTAAGCATATCAATAGTACAGAATATTAAACGATTTTACCAAAAGAAATTTGGTAAAAATAACGGTGATACACATTCTTGTATATTTTATTAAAAACTAAAATATAGCTTAGGATGACAGGATAATTAATACGAAAAGTTTTCTTTTTCTGAAATGAACAGATCAAATTGCACATTTGTCTGAAAAACATTTTAATCTGTGGTGTTCTTTATATGCAATGTTTAAATTTTAAACGAAATTCAAAACGGGATAAAGAACAAAAAAATATATTTTCTAGATCGGAATCGAACTCGTCTATTCGGGACAGTAGACCGAGGCTTTAACGATGCTACTGTGAGCCACTAACGCTTGTTCTTGTCAGGAGAAAGCACGTGACGAGCACATCCCATGTATATACCTACCACCCTATTTTCATTCAGAAGGGAAAGGTCCATTCTGATCTAACTTGATTCTCAGTACAAGTACGTGATTGTGCAACCGATCAACTTCTGGCAAGCACAGCTCCTATGAGGAGTAGGCAAAACTTTATGGACTAGACTGTACATTGTTGGATATACAGGAACAAGTAGAATACATTGTTGTTACATTCCTGTCAGGAACAAGAAAAGAAATAGGAACTGGTTGAAGTTGCTGCTCTTCACCCAGGGTTTGCCATCTGAAAAACCCTGTCCTGGGTTTTTCAGATGGCAAATGATCCAACTTTGACTCCAACTTCCTAAAATTTGTAAAGTCCAACTCCCGACTCCAGGCAGTTCAAAAATCCGACTCTGACTCTACCCAAAAACCTCCGACTCCGACCTGACTCTGCAACCCTGACTTTACCTTGGACACACACACACACACACACACACACACACACACACACACACACACAGCACACACACACACACACACACACACACACACACACACACACACACACCAGTACACACAAACACACACCTACACACACACACACACACACACCTACACACACACACACACACCTACACACACACACAATATACACTCAGCCCTCGATTTACACGGTAGATATGTTCCTGGAAAAATCGTTCAAACCGAAACTATATAAAACGAGATGCAGAATTCATACAAAATAAAAGGATATGATCAATTAAACTGTAAACTGTGTAAATCGATCTAAAGAAGATAATGAAAAGTCAAGGATATGTTCTTTATAACCATCTAAAATGAGATAAGGATTAAAGGAAAAAAGGGGATTGGTTCATTAATTTTTAGAGACAATTTAATGCTTATACTTTTTCAATTTATTTTTGAAAATGAAAACAAACATTAATTAACATCGAATACAGTACAAAAAAAAAATAAATTAACAATATTCCGTACAAATAAAAACAATAAAAGTATTCAAACATAAATAGATGAGCTGCAAGTGTGAGTTGAGTTTAGTTGAACTGTGAGACTTGGACAGTAAAAGTTAATAGTGAGCGATAAATTGTGAAAGCGAAAGTGGACTAAGAAGAACTGTAAGTTATTCTGAATTAAAGACAAATTATTGTTGTATGAGATAATTATCGGATTTTGTATTGAATTTAGTTATAGTGAAACAAGATTATTTTGTTTTATGTGAATAAATTGAACTATACGAAATATAGCTGTATTCACTCTTTATTAATCTCTACAAACTGGTAAACAACAAAACGTGACAATATGATACTTACTTAAAAACACCGCTTAAACTCTTCTAATAACTTTTAGGTTGAGTTACTGCTTCTTCTCTAGATACAATTTATTTGTACTGGTCAGAGAGACCGAAAACGTTTGCAGTACAAATAAATCGTATCTAGAGAAGAAGCAGTAACTCAACTGCAGTAAGTGCTATTAGTTATAAAAGTCAATATGATACTCTTTTAATTTATAAATGGCATAATGTAAAACAATCAAAATAAAACCCCAAAAAAAATTTTTTGTTTTAATTTAAAAAACCGTGTAAAAGCAAAACCGTGTAAATTGAGTACCGTGCAAATCGAGGGCTAGGTGTATATCAATATATATCTGTGGGTCGGAGGTATAGGATACTATGTCACTTTTACTACATTTTACAGGAGAGCAGTTTAAAGTTGTTTTACACTGTTCTTCCTTATGGACTTGGTGTTATTTAAAAGCACTGTAACTCCACAATTATTGATGTAGGACATAGTGTTGTATACCTGTGGGTAGAGGACGAAAAACCCATATGATTGTGCCAATAATCTCATTTTGGCCAAAAATGGACATAGTCCCCTATACCTCCGACCCACAGATATGTATATTTTCATATCTGAAATATTTTTATAGTTCCTATTATTTTGTAAAATAATTTTAGAAACAATTTGTTTTTTTCTATTTCATCATAAGTTAATTGAAGAATTATCAAAAGCAAAAGAATCAAGAGAAAGAAACAGATATTCTTTAACTATAACCTCTGTAAATCTGAACTTAGTGTAAAAAAATTTTGGAAAAATTTTTTGAGGTATAGAACAAACATTTACAGGTAATTTTTGACTTTACAAGTTAATTCATTCTTGAAATAAGCTCAAAGTATGAACTCAAATCAAGAAGCAAATTCCCATAGATATAATGTTAAAATTAGGAGTTTCGTTCTTAGCAATGCAATTTGACTGAAATAAAATTAAGGCCAATAAAATCAATAGTTTATCATTACACAATGATTTATTTATCTAAATAAATGAAAATATAATCATTAAAATCAAGTAAATTATAATAATAAAGAAATTATTTATATTGTATAAATGTTAAAGAATTTTTATCCTTCATTATTATTGACAGATAAGTAGATGAGCTTTAATATAGATAAACTACTATCTCAGGCACAATCCAGAAACGGAAGTTATTTATATAACATGCCAATAAAACTAGAGGGCATGCGCTACTTCCACTTCAAGCCACCATTTTGATTTTTTGATTTTGTAGCAGACAATGGATTTTTTGCTACAAACCCAATCATATTGTATTGTATAGCTATGTACACAGTTTGAAGTGCCTTTTTATGAATGTTTAGCATTTAATTATTGCAATTAATGTTCATATTTTCTGATTTCTTTTTATACTTCATATTTGAAAAACTTGCAAACTCAGGAACTGGTTAAGTGGGAACTCGTAAATCAAGAACTATCTGTAAAGTTCTTGATTTATGAGTTACTAAAAGTTCATTTTACTTGATTTATTTATATTTTGTGATTGTTTATTGATATTAAATATCATATTATTGATATGATATTGTTTCATGCAGTGTAGTCATCTTATCAATCAAGAGACAATATCTACATTGTATGGGTGCAATCACTATAATCTTTGGTCCCAATTATTTATGTAAGTGGGGAAAAAAATACATGTACAGGAGGTTTCCAACTTATGACAGAGTTACATTCAAAAATTTTGTTGGTAGTTTGAATCCGTCATAACTTGGAATTCAATTTTTCATAGGCATAATATTATAAATGGAGATTATATTCTTCAACCACTGGAAATTTGAATATTCAATATGATTTTAAAAAGTAGCAACATACAATAATGCCAAAGAACACTGTTTATTCTTTAAATGAAGAAATTGTGTATTTTGTGCCTACCAGAACTTTATAAGGGTAAAATTAAAGAAAACAATGTAAAAACAAAGATGGAATGTTTGAATTATTTCTTGTTTCCAAATTTCTAGAGTCAGCTACATTGTAAAGCAGTCATTTACTACCTTGAAGGATCCAGATTCAATTCCAAGTATTACATATTATTTTTCAGGAAGAATCCATGCTGGCCAGGATTGTTGAACTCCCTCCTTCAATTAATCCCATCATAGGAGTTGAATAGTCCAAGGAGGCTCTAAAAATGGCCACTGCCAAAAATATCTTAACAGCTTAATTTAAATTAATTTAACAAAGTTTTTAGCAAATATAAGCAATTGTTTTTAACACTACTTCCCAATCATTGGCTGACTACTACATAATGGTATCCATTTCAGACTCAACTATGAACTGCCCACATCTGTGATAGAACCAAGGACTTTACAGCGAGTGAATTCATTAACTGGGCCAAATCTATCAAAAATTTTTCAGAAATTTAGAATCTGAATTCCATGCTTCCATACATTTAGGATGTGATTGAATGAGTTGAGCTTTGACACCTAAAAATTTCCTGAGATATTAAGACCTGACCTTAAATAACAATGCTGCATGATGGAAATATAACATCCTTCCATCCTGGCAACAACTTGGCCATCCAGTCAAGTGGTCATCATTATTGCTAAATCATTGATAAAGGCTATCATAAATATGGTAAATAATCACCATCATAAGTATGGATCATTATAAGTTTGGATCTCCTGAAATCTTTCCACAGTATGTTCATAGCTCATGCAGAGAAAAATCTCTTTAATAAAAATCTGTTTAAATTTCTCTTTTTTTATGATGACTTTGATTAAATCCATAAATAATCATTATTGCTATCTGTTTACTTTTTTATTTCTTTGATAATTGATAAATTGATCAATTATTTTAAAATTTATCAATTATTTAGTAATTAAAATTTATTAATTATTAAATTTATAAATTAATATTAAATCTCAAATATATCAATATCATTATATTATTATCTCCAATATATCATCCAATATATCAATATTATACCATCCTCTGACATTAAGCTTTATAAACAACAGAAATCTTCCCAGTTTGCAATATGTCAATATTATACCATCCTCTGACATTAAGCTTTATAAACAACAGAAATCTTCCCAGTTTGTAAAACTTTTAATTTTTAAGATTCAAAACTTAATATTTAATTTTGTTGCTATAAAAACTTTTTCAATATAGTAATCTGAGAAAATATAAGATTTTTGTTAGCAATTAATATAATGTCATAAAAAAGAACAATTGATCAAATAATATAATGTTTGTCATTTAAAAATTATGCTTAAATTATCGAATGTAAACAAAAAATCTTTTATTGGTTATGATAATGTTTAATTTAAAAGATTGTTCTGGAATGACTTTTTTTAAATACTAAACCAACCTCAAGGGAACTTTAATCCAAATAATCCTGATTAATCTGCCTTAATTAATCCCTTGATTTATAACGGATTTTTAGTGATTTTGAAATAATTTAAACTAAAAAAATTAAAACAATCGAACCGGGGACCTTTGGGCTAATGTCCCAACCGCTAGACCACCGAGGCCAACGAGCGGATTAATTCTCCAGACAGTTATATTAATTTAGAAGTAATTCTTTTTGATTAAGTTAATCAATATTCTAATTACAAGATGGTGCTAAAATTAGTTTAAATTATTTCAAAATCATTAAAAATCCGTTATAAATCAAAGGATTAATTAAGGCAGATTAATCAGGATGACTTTTTTTTTAATAAGTAGAAAAATGGCATTTATATAAGTTATATTTTGAATTCAATGATTCATAATATAATATTTTCAACTGTAATATATATATTCAATACAATTATTTACCTGTGTAGTAGGACATCCAGTGAAAACAACTGTTGGTTTAGCACATTCAAGCAAATTAAAGAAAAACAAATATGGTCTATCTCTGAAAATATATTTTAAAATAATTATATTTAGCTTCAAAACTAGTAATTTTAATAAAATTAAAAATGTTAATTTTATAACAAAATTATAAAAGACTTTTAGCAAATAGGTATTAATAATCTCATATTCCTACATGAGTATATAGCAGTTAAATATAATCAGTCCCTTATTTGTATAAAGCAGTCAATAAAATATATTTCAATCCCAAGTAAAATATGATTCTATAAATTTTAGAAATCTTTGACAAAAATATTAAATATTGAAATAAATTTTATATTTCATTGTTTAAAATACAATATATTACTTTTATACAAATTTTTATTCCAATAATTAAATAATAAAAATAAATCAAAAGTTTAAAGCTTGAACTAAAAAATAAAATTTTTATGAAAATTCTCTTATGAAAACAAATCATGGTTATTCTTATAATTAATATAAACTATAAGTATAAAAAATTGTATTTCTGAACATTAAAAGTTACTCATATTCTAAAAATGCCAAGTATAGTAGACCCCCATATAACATGGATTCATATAATGTGATGAAAAAATTCTGGCAATGCTCATATAATGCAGTATAAGAGGACCATATAACATGGTAGATAATTTGACATTTTCACAATCTAATGCAATATGAATAATTTCCTGACCTGATGAATCCAACTTGTCAGCACTTTGATTGTAATAAATGCAAATATTGTTCATATTTTTTGATTTTTAGATACTTGATTCATGTGTAATATTATGTGGAATATTTTTTATAAGATGAAAAACTTATTTTTTCTAAAAAGGATATTGAAATACTGGGATTACATTATAGTTGATTAGTTTTTTTGTCAATAGATGATGCTTTTATATACAGGGTGGCCCATAATTATGTATATGATGTTTCAAAGACTGCGGTAGAGAAACCAGCAACATAACTTGAACATAAACACATAACTCTCATACCTTTCCTTACAAGAATTTTAATCTCTGTTCTCCATGGCATGGTCCATCAATGCACCATCCAAATCAATACATGCCTGGAGACA
This sequence comes from Olivierus martensii, assembly GCA_000484575.1. Classification (NCBI taxonomy): domain Eukaryota; kingdom Metazoa; phylum Arthropoda; class Arachnida; order Scorpiones; family Buthidae; genus Olivierus; species Olivierus martensii. Next base: position 19,744 of record AYEL01076685.1, read on the forward strand.
AAGAGCAACGTTTGTGAGGAAGTTAATTTTGACCTCTCCTATTTTATTTTGTTATGCACTTTATTATTTAGCGTTATTTTATTATCTAACATATTATATTTTACTTTAAGAGTTAACTTACTTCCCACGTTCTTCGTCTCCATAGTTAGCAATCACTAGTTACGGAATCAGAAACCGTCCTCCGTAAGAGCTGCCCAGGGTAAAGACGTCATCAGCTAATTTTACCACTAGACCGACAGGAGAATGTAACAATGATCTTGTGTTGATGCTTTGTTCGGTATATAAATTAATTGTAAAGAAGATGACATGAATGAATTACTCTGTAAGCTAATTGATGCTTTGTTTGGTATATAAATTAATTGTAAAGAAGATGACATGAATGAATTACTCTGTAGCTAATAAATTTAAACTTGTTAACGTATAAGTATGCAAATGAGCGAAGTGCGGGATTGTAAGTCATTTGGTATAAAAGTTGACGCATCCGACAAGCCAATTGAGGTTCTTGTAGAAATCGACGATTGTTTGAAGTTTGTATCGGAGGTGGAGGTAGTAGATTTTAGTAGTATTTAAGGTTCCTTTTTTTGTTGATATTTGAATTGGATTAAACAAGTTTTGCAGATTAATTGATTGTTGCTTTATTTTAGTTTAAATAAAGCATTTATTAACATTTTTGTAAGTGTTTGGAGTCTAATAAATTTATATTTTTTGTTAATTAACTTGTTCGAGAATTTATTCCAATTATTAGTATAAGTTTTTAACATAGTTTGTTGTTTTCAATCTAACACTTATTCGTTATGTGAGGAAGTTAACTTTGACCTGTCCTATTTTTATTTTATTATATACTCTAATATTTATCATTATTTTCTTATATGCTAACATACTATATTTTAGTTTAAAAGTTAACTCACTTCCACCTTCTCTGTCGTAGTTGGCAATCACGTGATACGGAGTCAGAACCCGTCTCCGGAAGAGCTATCCCGGTTAATGATGTCATCTTATCTACATAAATTTTACCACTGAAACTGATATGTGAAAATAAGAATGATCCATATCGGTGTTTTGTTCGATATATAAATTAATTGTAAAGATAATGACATGAATGAATTACTCTG
>AYEL01076687.1:0-20618 GCA_000484575.1 Olivierus martensii
ATATATTTAAAGTTTCAATAAAATATTTATTTTGGCAAATTGCATTAATATATCGGTAACTAAAAATCAAAGATCATGTAATTTATCGTTTTTGAATTTTTATCGAATTTTAAGTACTAAAATTTGGGGATAGGCTTATACATGGGTTACACATTTTTACCGATTTTCAAACTTCGAAATTGGAGGGGTCGGCTTATACACAGATCGGTTTATATTCGTGTATGTATGGTAAATATATATATATATATTAATTTTTTCTTTTCTCCTCTGTCAGATAATCAAAACCATACATACTACATATGTTTTATAGATAAATTATTCAAAATTTTATTCATTTTAAATTCTGTTTAATTAAAAAGTATATTATATGTAGTGTTTCTGGGTGAGAATTCCTTCCTGCCCATTCCCAGGAATTATTTTTGTTTTCCCGTTCCCGAATCCCGACAAACTTTTCTCGGGAAATCGGGAAAATCGGCTCCTAGAACCCAGTAATACCTAAAATGGGAAATAAAAGTACTACTCATAATGTATCTTTTAGAAATTTTTCTTATTTATTGCTATCTAAAATTACATTGTGTACAATATTACACACCATTAGAAATACATGCACGACACCAGAATCAGATAATACATGACTATCTAATTTTAGCTCTTGTAAATTGAGCATATTTGATCGAGGACAGAAAACAGTTTGTGTTTACACACAAAAATATTTTCACAACCCAAGATTTGATTACAAATCATCTTCAGGAGAACTGATTAAGGAAATCTAAGATAACTTACCTTAATGTGACATTATAGTCAAATCCTGGGCTGTGAAAATAAATATTTCTCTGTGTAAATACAGACTATTTCTGTTTTCCATGATAAATATTTTCCATAAAGTAACTGCCGATACTATCAACCACATTTGATCAGTTTGTTTGCGGCTGACGATTGTGATGTATGTTAACATATTGTTGATGTATACATTGTGTGATATACGTAAAATCTCACTGTATACTATAAATTTGGTTAAATAAAGTTTGCATTAATTACATTGTTATATTTTGAGAAAACCTAATGTAACAGAAATTCCAGTCAAATGATAACCATAGTGACCCTTGTTTAGCTCTCAGGACAAGATATGCACTAGTCATGAAATTCTGGTCAATCTCCATTTACGATATTTTATTTCTCATTTTTCGCTGCAACCTTTCACAAATAGGAGTGTCTCAAAACCTCTGAAAGATTGCACTGGATCCACGAATCCCATTTGCCCTACATTCTCTATGGCTTTTAATAATATTTATTGTTATAGCCATTATTACAGATGATCAACGAAAATTAAATAAAAAAGATATTTCTGAGGAATTCTCGGGAAATACGATTTCCCATTCTCGACTCCCGAAGGTTCCAAAATGTCAGGAATTTGGAAACACTAACTATTTGTAATTTGAGGAAGTTGAGATTTGACAAATTTTATTTTTTAATTATATTTTTGAAGAAAACCTTTAAAATATCGATTTTTTTTCAAAGAATAACATCATAGGCTCAGACTTTACAATACAAACTTCAAGGGAACTTATTCAAACAAATCCAAATTTACAAGCCAAATTCTAGCCCTTGAATTATAATGGAATAATTTAATGATTCAAAATAATTTGAACTAAAGTTAGCGCCATCTCATAATTAGAATAATAATTAATTTTACTAAATCTATGAGTGGCGCCATCTATTAATTAATAATTGAACTCGAATTTTTTAACTAATATATCTGAAGAAAAAATCTGCCTCGGCCCGGGATTGAACCAGGGACCTTTGGGCTAACGTCCCAACGTCATAACCGTTAGACCACCGAGGCCAACAAGCAGATTGATTCTTCAGACAGTTAACAGGTGTGGATCTGTCGGCTAGAGTCCGATGTAAGTAATCAAAAAAGTATTTCTAAATTAATATAACTGTCTGAAGAATCAATCTGCTTGTTGGCCTCGGTGGTCTAGCAGTATGACGATGATGTTGGGACGTTAGCCCAAAGGTCCCCAGTTCGATCCCGGGCCGAGGTGGATTTTTTCTTCAGATAATTTAGTTGTTTAGCCCAAAGGTCCCCGGTTCGATCCCGGGCCGAGGCAGATTTTTTTCCCGGTTCGATCCCGGGCTGAGGCAGATTTTTTCTTCTTCAGGTAAGTTACTGGTTCGATCCCAGGCCGAGGCAGATTTTTTCTTCAGATATATTAGTTAAAAAATTTGAGTTCAATTATTAATTAATAGATGGCGCCACTCATAGATTTAGTAAAATTAAATATTATCATAGGCTCATTAACTAACTTTGGAAAATGTCCCCAAGTTTTTTAAAATTTTTCTTTTCACGTCAGTTATAACAAAAAAATTTTCCCATCCCATTCGTTGCATTATAAACGTATTCCACCATATTTATCCCATTCCTCTAAAAAATTTGTTGTGGGCCTGTGGATCTGTCATTCCTTCTCTGTTTAAATGAAATCCTTACATCTAATTATCATGATTAATTTTTATTTTAACTGTTTAGAATACAAAGCTTTTTCTTTGCCTTACATTTTTAAACAGCAAACTCACACAAGCACTTTTTAGCAATTTATTTCGCAAAGTAAATTAAAAAGTTTTTACTGTGCCTACTGCTAAAAAGTGCTTGTGTGAGTTTGTTGTTTAATGAGTTTAAGCAGTTTGGTTTATAGCTTACATTTTTATAATACAGTTTCAATTCTATATATCTTATAATGCACAGTTACTTAATTTAAAAAAGTAAAAAAAATTCTTATTGTTAGGAAGCAGCACCAGGCCCCTCAATCTTCTACAAGCCTGGGGAATTTGTCCCCTCTTCCCCTGTCTCAAGCCACTGAGTGCAGAAATAATAAGAAGCATCTGAAACGTAGAAGAAATCAAGATGGCAGAAGCCATAGAGATTACCTAGTGTATAAACACTACCCTCTTTATAAATGACAACATACCAGAAGTAATATCAACATTATGGATCTCAACTCTATAAACCGTTCTTCAACTATGTGAAATATGACTGTCTAAAGCCATACTAAAGATACAGAGACAAATATATTATTATGAACTATTTATATTTTAACTTATATTCAATGTAGTTTAATCTAAATATGTCTTGAAAACTTTAATTATAAAAAACTGTACAACCAAAATTCCATTTTACTTTTATTTTACTATTTTCATTTTATTTCATTTTACTTTTTGATTTAGTATAATAACTTAAATGTAAACTTATATATTATAGAAAATTCATCTGTTTACTATGATTATGATAATACTAATTTAAAAAACAGCACTACACGCAGTATAGTTACAACTTTTCTTTATTAAACTCTGCACTAACGTTTTTGGTGCTTCTGCACCCTCTTCAGACGCAACACTCCCACAACCATTACAAAACATGTGATCTAAAACTCCATTGCCATAGCAACCCCCTTACTTTTCTTAGAACGGGCTTTGTTTACATTACGTTTCCAATCAGCGCTACTTTAAATAAACTTCACCAATAACCCCAACCTTTAACCCACAACATCAAATCATATTCATACATACACAATAACACCTTCCCCACCCCTCCAGCATTAATAACTATATACATACATAACCAAATACAAAGCAACTATATACAATTTACAGCTATATAGTTGCTTTGTATTTGGTTATGTATGTATATAGTTATTAATGCTGGAGGGGTGGGGAAGGTGGTATTGTGTATGTATGAATATGATTTGATGTTGTGGGTTAAAGGTTGGGGTTATTGGTGAAGTTTATTTAAAGTAGCGCTGATTGGAAACGTAATGTAAACAAAGCCCGTTCTAAGAAAAGTAAGGGGGTTGCTATGGCAACGGAGTTTTAGATCGCATGTTTTGTAACGGTTGTGGGAGTGTTGTGCCTGAAGAGGGTGCGGAAGCACCGAAAACGTTAGTGCAGAGTTTAATAAAGAAAAGTTGTAACTATACTGCGTGTAGTGCTGTTTTTTAAATTAGTATATTCAGATAGAGTTGAGCAGTTGATGTAAATAAACATTGATATGATTATGATAACTTAATTTTAATTTAAACAATATTTAACTGCATTCTATATGTTGTTCTGAAAATATATTGACTAATTACTAATATAAAATATGTTTTGTCAGCTGATGATGACTTTATTGCACTATATCAGATTATAATTTACAACTTAATAAATATTTATTCTAATCTAGTCAAACTTCCTCTAGCAGTTTTATTTTTGAATTAACTGCCAAATTAATAATTATTTTTAATTTATGCTATGGTTCGGGTCGTTATAACCAAATCGGTACCCCTTTTTTTTGTATGTAAAATTCATTTTTAAACTGAAAGTATGAATGGTGCACTAGAAGATGGCAAATATCCCTTATGAGGGCCAGATCTCAATATTTCCTTGGCAAATGTTGCAAAAAGAATCGATATAATTCCATACATGCCGGCTCTAGCTTAATCAATGGGTATAATGCTTTAAAATGAAAAACTTCTAATTTCTCTTCCAACAAAGCACAAACTTCCAATAATTCATCAATCAGTTGTTTCGAAGACACTACTGTCCATTTATAATCTAACATTTTATCTTTACACCACTTTGCTATTCTCTTTTCTAATTCGTATGTTGGAGCAGATCTTTTCTGTACTACAGGTGTAGCTTCCAATGGATCTTTGTCTTTTTAGGAGCTCAAACAATCTTGGCAGTCTTGGGAATTTTACTACTGCACTTTTTAGAAAGGGCAGAAGCATATTATTTCTTAATATTCTAAGCACCTGATTGTTAATCTCTTCTGCTGGATCTTTGTTAAGCAATTGGCACTTACTACTTATAATAAATTCACAGAGTTAAAATAAATACAAGCACTTAATAAGCAGACCAGAAGTAAACAAATTAAAAAATAAGTTTAGCCTTTGAGAGCAGTTTTTATTCTTAGTTTATAATAAATTCATTATAAATGATTAATTTATCCTTATCATTCTTTCTTAACTGTCTCCGGAACAACCACTTTAACTTTTTTTATGTATCTCATTCTAATACTATTATGGTTAAATCTTATAAACTCTCCAAAGCTCAGAAGGTACGTTTCTAACTGCACTACATCTGTAGCAGTAATTCCTTTCAAAAGCAAGTAGAACTTCCATCTAAATAGTTGTCTCCTAGCATCAGTAATGGCAGAAGGCTTGGAGATATATAATAGGAAGAGAACCAGCATTAAACCAGTTAACCGCGTCGACCCATCAGTAGTGAGCTGTGCATGGCAGTGGTGCCTGAATTAAGGGGAACGGGATAACATTAGTAAAATACTTGCAGTGAAGATTTTGAAACTTTGTTGTTATTTTGTTATTCAAGTGTTAAACATCTTATTTTAATCATAATTTAGTAATATTGTTAAAAAAACTATGTACCCATTTATAATTGATGTTGATATTATATAATTAGTTTAGTACATATGTACTTAATTGTTTATTTTCGTGTTTCTATGGTGATCGCTCGTTAGTATTCCAAAAAAGAATTTGTAAGTTTTCTGAAAAATTTCAAGTGTAGCTAAGGAGGATTTTAGTAAAAAATTGAAAGTGCTTCTAAAAAGTGGAATTTAATGGTGTTAATTGCATGTGTGAATAGTATTCCTGCAATAGTGCTGTTTGTGAACTATATAGTTAGGCTTAATTACTAATTAGCTGACTAGTTAATTCATCATTTTTTTTTTTAATTTCTGGCATGCAACAGGTTTATAAATCTAAGATATACAAGTTCAGAATTAGTTAAATCTCTAGGCTAATTTTACCATTTTTTTATTTCTGAAAACCTTGATATTATTTTTCTCCTTTCTGGAATTCTTTGATTTCACATTTTTTCTTTCTTTGTTTTTAATTTTGGCATTATTTTTCAAAGTATTTTCCTAAATTAAGAAACTCATTGTTAATTAATTTCATTTTGATAAGCATATAAGAATTTAAAATGAAAAAATTAAAATATCAATTAAATATCTTATAAATTAATAAAATTAAAATTTGATCTTTCATTTATATATAATTAACTGAAATGAAAGAATGCAATAGGTCCTTATTTAATGTTGCCTCACTTATCACAGATTTGTTATTATATTGCCAGAAAAACTAAATTAATTAACTAAAAAATTGAAAATATTAAGGCAGTGAAACAGAATAATGCTCCATTTTCCTTTATAATAGAGAGAAAAAGAAGTGAAAATCTATAATTATAGAAAACAAAATAACCATATTTTATATGAGCAGTAATTAAAGTAGAACAATATATTATATAACTATATACCACAAAGGACATTCAATTGAATTGACTGGATACAAATGCTTTAGGCTTTCCAATCAAAGGATCCCAGAGTGAATATGGAAGCCATTCTTTGGAAAATTTACACACTAGATAAATGAGGTTTAGTTTCAGTTAACATTGTGATTTTCAGGAATCTAACCCAAACATTAAAGAAGGAACCACTGTACATAGGATTTTCATATTTATAAGATTTTTTGAAGTATAAAAATGATATACCTTTTCATACTTTGTAGATTTGGGTTGTGATTGGGAAGAATTTCTACAATTGGTAGTGCACTGTCTTAAATAATTCTGCTTATCTTGAACAGTTTTGTTAAATGAATTATTATTATTTTTCTTATTTTTCTTCAGAGTATCATCACTGATTGAATAATCTGTTTCTCTACTAGAATTTTTTATTTCTGAATCTGACAATGGTAAATATTCTGGATCTGAATCTTCTTTGTAATTTTTGCGTTTTGCATTAATTAATCTACTTGATGATGATGATATTGACAATGATGATGATGATAATAATCTTTTCTTTAATCTGTAGTCTGGATCTAATTTTTTGTTTTTTAATTCTTTATCCTATAAAAAAAACAAAAATTTATAGGTTTGTAATTTTATTTTAAAATTATTTATTAAAAACATTCTTTTATAACTTAATTTTACTTAAATACAAAGGCAATTAAAATAAATGCATATAAATTATAGTTTATTCACACAGGAATTTTATGGGATAAAATAGAAGAAACAATACATAATTATGTAAAAAAAATTTTTTAAATAAAATATATAAAATTATGAAAAAAATTGATAAAAATGATTAAAAATGAAAAAATTATGATAAAGATTTATTTGGATTGCGTAAATCCCTTAGTAAAATGTGAATTATAATATTTATTCTATCTACAAATGTGCTTATTTGTTCAGTAATTAATTATTTGGATTTTCTTTAAATTTTACTAGATATTTCTTTAACTCAAAATTACAATAGATCCCCTACTTCTGCAGTTAATTTGTCTAAAAAATTTCTGCAGAAGTTGGAAATCTTATAAGTCCAACAATGTAAATTCAATATAAACAAATAAGCACATTAAGAAATAAAATGGCCAAAAGAAATTTATGAGCCTACTTTAAGCATAGATAAAAAAATTTAAGCCTATAACTCATATTTTTATAGAAAAATAAATTATTTAATGAATTTTTCATTGGTGTTTTATGAAAAGTCAACAAAAATAAAAAGACGTATACAGACTATATATCTCTGAAACCACATAAATCAAAACTATATAAGTCAGGGACTTACATGGTTTCAGTTTCTGATTTTTTATTTTTCATATAATCTCTTTTAAATTGATAATTATTAAAACAATCTTTGAATTTTTGATGATCATTCATTTAAATAAATTAACAGAATTTAAATTCTAAAACTTTCTGAAACCTGGAAAAAATTGTTTTGTAAAAGATTGTTTACCTGTTTTCCATTATGGGTTACAGACTGTAAAATCGTCCTTAATGTCTTAAAGCCTATAGCTACATCCAATAAATGTGCAGCAAAAAAGAAATAGTTGAAATTTCCCATTACAGAAAATGTGAAATACCAAAGATTGTATAAGAAAGACTGAAAAAGAAAATATGAATACAATATTGTATATGTTAATAAAGTAAAAAAAATTATCAATTACTAAATTTCATGATGAAATATAGTAATTGGTTTTGATCAAATTATATATTCATGAAATCTTATCAGAATTTGAAAAAAATTAAAATTAATGTAAAAAAAGTACATTAAGTACATAATAATATATGCAAGAAAAACACACGATATGTAAATTTTAAATAAAATGTTGATATTAAAAATAGCATAGAAACTCTTCTGTTTAGCATTCAAAATATAGACTGTACACATGATATCATATGTATTAAAAAAAACTTTGTCAGATAAGTTAAATTTTGAAAATGATGCCTTACTATTGATGCAATTTTAGAAAACATATAGCCACTATTTTTAAAGAATCAATTTGATAATTTGGCTGATTATAATTTGTAAATAGACATCACTATAGTAATAATAAAGATATAAATTATTTTAGATAGTTTATATCTTTATTATTATGCTTTTAAGCCTTCATTGCTTAGCCTTTAATGCTTTTAAGCCTTCATTTGAACAATAACCATTTTTGTTCATCTGATTTATTAATATAAATATTGTATATATAGTAGATTATTTAATAATCATTTTACACACATTGGATAAATAAGTATATATTCAAAAATTTCTTTCATTAATTCACTTTGGAATAATGCAGATGTTTCTCAATCAATTCTTGGGAGTATTATATAAATCCAATGTTATGTAAATTATGTAAAATTGAATAAAGCAATGATATTAAATTATTGTGTCCTTATTTTACTCTATTAAACACAATGAGTACCTACAAAACAATTTATGTAAAATTGAAAACACCATTATACAGGGTGATACAATTATCTTGCACATCTGCAGAAATGATCCTGTAATAAGAGATCTCTATTTGCACAGCAAGTTTTTGCAGACTCTCTCTAGAGGAATGCTGTATTTCAGTCTCCATCTCTCCTCCAGTTTAGCTTTTGTCAATGAAACAACTGTGTAGTTGTTGAAAGAAATACATGAACACAAAAGGCGATTACACACGATTGTCTTTATTCAAACGTCGCACTTTACATTGGTCGATGGCAGAGAGAAGACTGCTGGACGTGAGCTGACCACCATGTTGCCAAAAAAATCAAACCAGTGGTGCCCTCTATATTATATTATATTATATTATATTTAAAAAGGACAAAGAACAATTACAACATTTCTTCCTTCCTTTAAAAAAAGAAAAATTTTAATTAACATAAACAAAAAGATTGTTTACAGTTCTAAACATTGGGGAGCTCGCTGCACTCTGGTTGAGCAACAAACCAGTATACAAAATATGGCTGACATACTTGTAGAGTTTGTGGACTCCTGCTTACTGACATCCACTGTGAGAGCAGATGGCCCATCCTGGAAAGTGGCTGATGCCTCATGTTCCAGCGGCTGAAGTGACATCACTGAGGGAATGACTGGAGTTAAGCTACTCGAGACATCTCTGATGAGATTGGGACTATCATGGGAGACTTTCTCAATGGGTAGTCTTAAGTGAACTGATCTGCATGGTGCACTATGGATCATTTAGGAGTTAGCATTTCTAACATGACATTACTTTTCATTTCTGTTACTGTGCCGGTAACCCACCTGGGGCCCTGAGCGAAGTTGCAAGCCCAAACTGGGTCACCTACTTTAAACAAGGGAGCCTGAATTTCTTCCAAACTTCCATCATCTCCCCTCAGCAAATCAAGGTGACTATGCAGAGGCCGTCCCAAAATAGCCATAGCAGGGGACATGCCAGTAGTGAATAATGGAGTCCTTCTATAGGTGAATAAAAATCTTTCCAGTCAGTCGAGCAAGGTCCCTTGGTTGATTTTTCCTTAACACTGTGTTGACCATGTGAACTGCCCACTCTGCAATTCCATTTGAATTAGGATGGTATGGTGCTGTTTTGATACAGGCTATCCCATTCTTTGACATAAAACTGTGGAATTCAGTACTACTGAAAGCTGGATCATTGTCGCTCACCAGGCTATAAGGTAAGCCAAATCGAGCAAACAGACTATTGTTGGCAGCTATTGTTGCCGCAGATGATATTGAAGATACTGGAATAACTTCCAACCACTTTGTGCCTGCATCCACTACAAATTAAAAGCATCTGACGTTCAACTGGTCCTGCATGATCGACATGATCAATTCGAATACATTGTTTTTGGAATTCCAAAAACGATGTATTCGAATTGTAAATTTTATGTATGGCTGATGATGACTCAATGAAGTCGAAAGTACTTCCATAATAAATTATATCTCTCTTTTTTCCACTTTGAAATAAGGCTTAGTTATTTATTTATTGTTATACCATTAATACAAGTGGAAGTTTATTTATACATTATACATTTGCTCTCCAGGTAGTTCTCTTTAGCACTTCGTTTTTATCCTACGGCACTTGCTCACCACTAATCAGTAACTGTCCACCTTTACCTGAAGTACTTGTGGACAGGACCGGCTTAACCCGGTAAACAGACGAAGCACCACATCAGGGCACCAAAATTATTATTTTCTCAATATTATTACTCACTTGTCAGCAATATTGTATATTGCTGAGTAGATATTACAAGAAAGCTGCATCGGAGGCTGGGACCTCTAGAGCCGGTACTGCATTTGAATAATTATTTCTCTTCTTATTTACCCCTACAATAATGCTAAAATAAACAAGGATGATATCAAAATATAGCTATCAAGAAGAAACGTATAGTGATCAGCTTAGAATATTAGTACGTTTAATACATTTCTTTTTTCCTGAAAAATCCTTGGCAATGATCACCCATTTTACATCATTATTTATCCTGATTATCAGGATTCGATTATTGCAATATTTTTCGTGGCAGCAATAACCACGATAATTGGGGTATTCCTGTATGTCAACAGTCCAATAAATGAATGCAGTTTGTCAATGTTCTTAGGTGATGGGGCCTTTACAATGGCATCTAGCTTTGATTCTGTTGGCTGGAGATCTTTGTCAATCTGATGACCTCGGTATTCTACTATAGGTTTCAGAAACTCACACTTGTCCAGATGAAGCTTCACTCCAGATTCTTTAAGCCTAGATAGAAATAAGTCCAAATTCTTTAAGTGCATGGCATTGTCTTTGCCTGTTATCAAAAGATCGTCTAAGTAGCAGGAAACCCTAGTCAAACCTTGCAAGATTTTCTCAATTTCTCACTGGAATATTGCCAGGAGAAATTCCAAAAGGGAGCCGAGAATAACGGAACAAGCCTTTATGGGTATTTATAACTACCAAATTCCATGACTCTTCATCTAATTCTAGTTAACAATATGCATCTCGGAGGTCTAATTTGATAAAAGTCTCATCACCTGACAGCTGTGCAAAAAGGTCTTCTATTCTTGGCAAAGGATACTGTTCTAACTTAGTTGCTTGGTTGACAGTAAGCTTGAAATCATGGCACAGACAAACAGATCCATCCGTTTCAGAGCAGGGACAACAGGAGCAGTCCACTCAGAAGTTGTGACTGGCTCTAGAATTCCTTCCTTTAGCAAACAATCAATTTTGCTGCTCATCTTCTCCCACAAAACATACAGCATGGGGGCGGTTTTAAAAACTTGGGCTGTGCAGCCTGGTGGCAGCTTAGGCATACTTTAATAGCTTTTACTTGGCCTAAACCATCTGAAAATATCTCTCGGTGTTTCTGCAGTATTTCCTTCATAGATAGTTCTGTTTAATATGATTTAGAAACAGAATTTGTAGACGAATCAAAATCAGCACTCATTCCTTGAAATATTAACATTAATGTCAATGGATAAATCCAATTTCTACCAACTAAACAAGACCTTGTTTAGCTTGACAGTACCTTGTTTCACCACTAGTAGTAGCAGGAAAAACCATTTCGAATGATGTTTTACATTTATTTGTAGCACTCCCAAAATTTCTATTGGGTGTTTAGTGTATGTTTGTAATTTAATCTCAGTCTTTTTGCAATTCTGGAAAGATGTGTCTATACTTTACATACATTGATTTGAGAATGAGTGAGAAAGGTGCACCTGAATCAACCTCCATACAAATTTCTTGGTCCTCAATTTGTCAAAATACTCTGGTGGGTAGGGGAGCCTCTCCCACTTTATGAAGATTGAAAAGATATTGACTGAGAGTATCCTCTACTCTTTACACTATATGTTGATTAGCTTCCTGCAACTGATTCACTTTATTTCTTCTATGATTCTTATCCATTTTCTGCGAAGTTTTGCCTTTAGACTGACATATATGAGCCAGATGACCTGTCTTGTGACAGGTATAGCAAGTGATGTTAATAAAACAACAATCAGAAAATTTATGTTGAAAGCTGCCACAATGATAGCATTTGGTTGACTCTTTCAAGTTAACTAATGTACCTTTAATGTGTGTTTTTTCCACGAGCACCATTTTTTTGCTGAGTTGAAAATAAATCTGATGAAGTAGCACCCATTGTCTTCAAGTCCACTATGTTACGTGCAGCTGCCTCCATTGAAACGGTATTCTCTGTAGCATGTGCTAAGGTCAATCCTGTTTCGGCAGCAGCTTACGTTGAATGGCTTCATCTTGAATCCCACACATGATGCGATCTTGTAGCATCATATCTAGTGATGATCCGTGATTGCAGTGTTTCGCTAAATGATGTAGTTCAGCAATAAAATTTACCACAGACTCTCTTGATTTTTGAATTTGGCTGTTGAACTTGAAATGCTCTATGATTTCTGAAGGAGTCAGATTGAAATATTTGTTAAGGTGTGTCTATTAGTTGCTGTAAGGTCTGAAATGTTGGTGAATCTGGTGATACTAAGTTCTTTAACAATCCATAAATTGCCGATCTGATCACTGTTAAAAAAATTGCACATTTTCTGTTTTCATCTGTGATTCCATTTGTGGTGAAAAATTGTTTGAGACGTTCCATGTAATGTGTCCAGGGTTCTACGTTAGCATCAAAAACATCTATTTGTTGCAAAGGTAGCCATTTCCACTCGCGTGTTGCATGTTAGGTTTAACGTAAGTTTTGTCCGACTTGGATGAAGGGATGAATAAATAAATCAATAAAAGGCACTATACTTGAGAAAAAATAGAAATATGGGTGAGTTTCATTCCACCTCATCGCCACTGAAATAACTGTGTAGTTGTTGAAAGAAATATATGAACACACAAGAGGATTACACACAATTGTCTTTATTCAAACTTCACGCTTTATATTGGTTGACAGCAGAGAGAAGACTGCCAGATGTGAGCTGACCATCATGTTGCCAAAACATTAAACCAGTGATTCTGAGTTACATTATATTTAAAAAGGACAAAGAACAATTGCAACAGTCAACATACTGAATTTTCTGTTCTTCCTATTCCCCTACATTTCCGATTTCTTGAAAATGGATTATGATTTTTGTAATGGTTGAATTATTCAGAACAGCATAATCTGAGTATGATAAAATCTTTCAACAACTTATGCATATGACTGCTTTGTGAAATACTTTCAACAAGAAAAATATTTTGATTCTGAGAAAGTCATGCTGCCTGTTTCATAAACAATACTACAATGCATACATTCCATATATGTCACTGATCATATATCCAAGCCACTCAGTTCAGGAGTTATTGGCCTGCTATTTATTGATATATTGTGGAATTGGAACAATCTTTGCATGATTTATACAATCATCTCTCCAGATGTGCAAGTTAATTGGATCACTTAGGCAGTGCCGTGCCTAGAAATTCGGCCACCTGTGTGCAACTGTTAGTTGGCCGCCCCCATATATTGATGGCCACCCCTATTCAATCAATAAAACAAAAACTAGAAAATTAATAATCATAATTGTTCAGCTTTAAATAATTTAATTTATTATTTTATCAGTAATGATACATAAAGTCATAACAGAACATCTTAGAAATTATCGATATTAATACAATATGTAACAGCCATAACCCAAATGTAGAACATCTTGGAAATTGTAATAAATTACAAAATTTTCGTTGCACATAACTATAATATTAAATAAACTTCAAACTTCACTACATACAAAAATTAAATATCTAATTAAATAACAAATAATATTTTCAAAAATAACATTAATAGGAGAAAACAACAATTTACAAGAAATAAGTTTGGCGTGCTTTATTAAGAGCAAATTCCGATATAAGATGGTGTAAATCAATTTCATCCAATAATTTATGCTCTATCGCTATAATTGATAAATTTGCTACGCATTCTTTTTGCATTGTTACTCTTAAATAGTTTTTGATTATCTTCAATTTGGAAAAAGAACGTTGGTCAGATGCTACAGAAATGGGCAGAGTTAAAACGATTCTAAGTGCAACACAAATTAAGGAATGTGCCTCGAAGATTGTTTTTAAAAATATATTGAAGCATGTTATATGGATGTGAACCAATGCTTTCTGTTTTTGTGTGTATCATTACTGATAAAATTTCATGAAATAAATCCTGTCCATCAATATTGGATTTATTTCTTTGCACATCAGTTAATTTCAGATGAAGATCTTTGCTTGATTCTAATATTTGCCTTGGGCATAAAATATTAATTCAGTTAGTTATTTCGTAAACTGACATTAGAATTGATTTTTATTTTTTAATTTATCTTTTTCAAATGAATAGAATTTTCAAATTTACATATAAAAGAAATAAATTTCCTTTTTCCTCTTTATTGGTTTTTAATTTTATTTTATATCGTGTTTTATGTTATTGACATTCAGTTTGACTACCCGACTTTGGCCGCCCTTGTACAATGCACGCCTTGCACCTATGGCAGGCCTGGCTCTGCACCTAGAATATAACATGTATTTCAATCTACATGGCAGATAATAACTAACATAATATAGTGCACATATATAATATATATATTGCATAGCAATAATAAGATATGTAATCCTATTATTGTTGATTGTCAATAATATTACTAATGATAGTTTACTGTGTTATTATCTATTTATTATTATTATATTGCGGTATGTCAATGTGAGCACGGAATAACTCCGGAGCAAAAGTGCTATGTCGGACAAGAGTCAAGACATAGTTACTTGAGATGTTTTAGTTGTGTATTAACTAACTGTCTGTGTCAATGCTGAGAAACTTTCTTACTATGTTGCATGTATTGAGTAGTGATGCCTTTTGTAATGATATATATGTCTTGGGGTGTAAATCTAATGTTCCGAGGCCTTTGTGTAGAGTGTGGGGAATTACTCCTGTTGAGGATAGAATGATGGGTACTGTTAATGTAATATATGTCTTGGGGTGTAAATCTAATGTTCCGAGGCCTTTGTGTAGTGTGGGGAATTACTCCTGTTGAGGATAGAATGATGGGTACTGTTAAAACCTTTTGCATTCCCCAAAGACGCTTAATTTCTTGTGAGAGTTCTGTGTATTTGCTAATTTTTTGGGTGAATGCATCCTGGATGTTGTGTGTGTTGGGTATAGAGATGTCTATAATGTAGGTAACTTTGTTTTGTTTGTCTATGAGAGTGATGTCTGGTTTTGTCTGTTATGATAGTTCTGTCATAATAAATCTTGTGTGTCGAGTTTTCTAAGATTGTGTCTGGTATGTATTTGTAATAAGGAGTGAGCGTGTTTATTAATTTGTATTTGGTTGCAAGCTTTTGGTGTATTATGTTTGCTACTTGGTTGTGTCTGTGCAGGTAATCTGTTTGTGCAAGTAGCTTGCAACCAGATGTAATGTGTTGAATTGTTTCGGGTGCTATGTGGCATTTCCTACATGTGTCATTTGTTAATGTGCTGTCTTTCAGTATGTATTTTCTGTAGTTTTTCGTGTTTATTACCTGGTCTTGTATAGCTATTATAAACCCTTCTGTTTCAGTAAATAGATCCCCCCTGACTAACCAGCTGTTTGACGCTTTGGCGTCAATGAAGTGTTTCTGTAAGTCATGTGGATGTCTGCCATGGAGTTCCTTTTTACACCAGGATGTTTTCTTTTCATGTATGTGTGCAGTGTTGTCTATTTGGCATGGAGTGTTGTTCTGAAGATTTAGTGGTGTCATGTTTCTATCTGCCAAGACAATAGCTTTGTGTAGTTGTGATGTATGTTGTTTTTTATGGAAGAACTCTCTCAGATTATAGATCTGTCTGTCGTGTAAATGTGGGATGTCAATAAGGCCACGTCCTCCTTCCTTGCGTGGGAGAGTAGTTCGTTCTATGGCAGATTTCGGGTGATGGTACTGGTATTTTGTAAGTGTTGTTCGTGTTTTTCTTTGGAGTGATTCAAGTTCTGTCCGTGTCCACTGTATCACTCCAAAGGAGTAAGTTAGTATAGGTATGGCAAATGTGTTGATGGCTTTCACTGTGTTTTTTCCATTCAGATGTGTTTTGAGAATGTTATTTAATCTGATGGTGTATAGTTTTGATAATGTTTGTTTAGTTTTCTTCTGTTCTGTGAGTCTGGCTTGCTGGAATCCCAAATACTTGTACAATTCACCCTCTTCCATGGATTTAATAGTGTCTCCATGTTCAAGAGTGAAGCCTCCTTTCTTTAGGACTCCCTTTTCTATGTGGAGTGTTTTGCATTTGTCTAGGCCAAACTCCATGTGTATGTCTTTTGAAAATGTGTGTGTAATTTGTAACAGCTGTTGTAATTGTGTTTGTGTTGAGGCGTACAGTTTAATGTCGTCCATGTAAAAGAGATGTGAGTGTATGTAATGTGTTGTTCGATTTTGTCTAATGTCGTAGCCACAGTTCGATGTGTTCAGTTTGTTGGAGAGTGGATTTAGGGCGAGGCAGAACCAAAGTGGGCTGAGGGAATCACCCTGAAAAATACCACGTCTAATGTGTATGGGTTCTGTGGCTACGTGATTGTTATTTATGGTGATGTGCAGTGTTGTTCTCCAGTGTTGCATTATGTTTTGTAGGAATGTGATATATTTGGTATTGATTTTGTATATTTGTAGTGTCTGTATGAGCCATGAATGTGGTATGCTGTCAAATGCCTTTTTGTAATCTATGTAAGCTGCATGTAAGTGTCTGTGTTGTCTGTGTACTTGTTTGAGTATTGTTGTGTCGATGATCAGCTGCTCTTTGCACCCCATGTGACTTCTACGGCAACCTTTCTGTTGTTTTGCGAGAATGTTGTTTTCTTCGATGTGTGTGTATATTTTGTTGGTGATACATGAGGTTAAAATTTTGTATAGTGTTGGTAGGCATGTGATTGGTCTGTACTGTGATGGGTTTCCAGTGTTTGTGCTCTTGGGTTTCATGAAAGTGATGCCTTGTGTAAGAAAGGGAGGTGTGTCTTTCGGTTCGTGTATGAGATGTGTGAGATGTTTGGCCAGTAAGTCATGAAGACAGGTAAAATGTTTGTACCAGAAATTCTGGATGCCATCTACACCAGGGGCTTTCCAGTTGTGTGTGCGTCTTATTGTGTTTGTGAGTTCTTCTGTGGCAATGGCAGTATAGGGCATTTCTGGTACATTTAATATGCGTGTCTCCTCTTCTGCGATCCAGCTGGCTCTCTGGTTGTGTATAACTGGCACTGCCCACAGGGCAGACCAGAAGCTAGTGAGTGATTGTTGTGTTGGTATTTCTCTGTTTTGTGCTTGTCTAGGGTCTTTAGTATTTATGTTTCTGTAGAATGTCTTTTCGTTGTTTGTGAATAATGTGTTGTCTTGTTTACGTGCTAAACTGGTTTTGTATCGTTTCAGGCGTTGTGATTTTGCTGTAAGTTTCTGTTTTAGTGTGTCTATGTATTCTTTAATGTGTATGTTGTGGTTTTCAGTGTGTGTGTGTGTTTTTAGTTTTCTAAAAATCTTTCTAATAGATTTCATAAGTTTTGTGGATGTGTTGTTTTTTGTGTATTGAGTGAGTCTACCTAGATCCATTCTGATTTCATTTATTTGTTTTTCGAGTCGCTTTTGCTAGGCAGGCTTTAAGTGGTGTCTTGTGTTTGTGCCCAGCTTATTTGGAAGTGTTTTAAGACCTAGGTGTGTAGTGACAGTGACAGCAGCAGCATAAACAAGTGTGTGTATTTCTATGGATGTTGTTTCTGCATTAATAAATTTTGGTAAAATGTGTGTGTTCATACAATGTAGTGTATTGTTCGACTGTTGTGAGTTATGAAGTTTAGGAATGCGTGGACGTTGCATGGGATCTGTACCTGTGAATTTGGTTAATGTTTCCTGGAGTGTGTCGGTGAGTTTATTTATTAGGTCTGTGTCAGTGTTGTTAATGGGCTGCATGTTATCATCAATGTATGTTATTTCTGGTGTCTGTTCCACATCGTGTTCTATTTGTGTGTGTGAATCAGTTTTGTGTTGCGATATTTGTTCTGCTACCTGAGTTTTAATGTTTTCTAATGTACTGTGTGGTATGAGATTTCTGTGGATGATGGTTCTTCTTTGATCTGCTATGCGTTGTTCTGTGACTGTGATGTTTGGGTATCTGCTTGTGAATTTGTCATATAGTTCCCTTCTGTACCCTGTACTGTCGGTTTCTAATTTTGTGATTGTGTAGTATGTACGCATGATGAATTCGTTCATGTCAGTTGTCCATTTCATGCGTTGGCGTGGTTTTCCAGCCTTGGTGGTCTCTGGCTGTGTTACCTGGGAAACACGTTGACTGGTTGGGCTCTGATGTGGTGACCCGTTCCCTACTCTGGGTATATGTATTGCAGTAGCCAGACTTGGGTTGGTGCTGCTTTCGCCACCAGTGGCCAAGGGAGACTGTAGTAGACTTTCCGAATGTGAGCCTCTGCCTAACTCACAGACGCGGACCTTGTTAACCCGGGAGACGTCCAAGCCAGTATGCTTTTGTTTTCTGCTTTGTGCCATTGCATACAAACAAAACACCACTAAAGTGGGGACACCTGCTAGCATTTGGTTGAGCATAATGGAATAGCCTTCTCGCCCTGGGTGACCCTACTAGAAATATAATTTCTGACGTGCATTGCCCATTCCGCCCACGTAAACCCCTCCGCCACTTTGAGGCAGCATAGCAGGATTCAGGAGGGGTTATTATTATTATTAATATTATTAATATTATAGATGTGCAAATACACTAATTTTCAAATTGAAATTTACAATAAACTTGAGTTTTCATGTCGAGTTCAAATTTTATCTTTGATGATATTTTTATTGATGTTAGAAGTTAAATTTACCTAAATAGCTCTTTCACAATATAAGAAAAGCTATTATTTGAGTTTGTGTCTATATTTAATATATAAAATTTTATAAACTTAATTTACTAATAACTTAAAATGATGAAAAAATATGAATTTATCATTAACAATATAGTATTTTAATAATAAGTATTAATGTAAATTCAACATTTATGATTTTGATAAGTAGAATAAAAATGACTCTAAAGATCTTATTAAATCAAATATTATTACTTTTTATTAAATATGACAAAAAAAAAAGATAAAACAATATATACTTCCATAACAGTAAACATCATTATAATTGTAGCTAGTGAAATGCTCTTTAACCACAAAAAAATGAAATTTTTTAACAGTAGTAATTTTAATGTACCTGATTAAAAATACTGGATTATAAAGTATCAAATTATAAAATATTGGATTACATAGATTATATGATAGTTCAAAATTTTCAAACCAAATCAAGTTTTATTTTAAAACTCTAATTGATTTGAGTTTTGAACAGTTCACACATCTTTAATTATAATCAAAATTAGTTACCGCATAAAATAATGCTAACTAAAACTTTTTAAAACTGCTATTAAATAAAATAACAACCTTGAACACAAGCACTTCTGTCTTCAACTGACTCTACCCTTCGCAAAAAGGTTGTACCACCGAAAAACAGTAGCACGAGACATAACAGATCCAGCGTAAACCACTTTCAACTTTTCGAAAGTTTCCGTTGCACTTTTGCCGGCTTTGAAAGAGAATTTAATCGCAACACGTTGTTACCTATTTTTATTCATCGCGAAATTATGACAGCAACTACCTTGATACTACCACGCGAACTGCTACTAAACAGTTGCATGTAGTCCGATGGACTTGAAACTTCGTATAGGAGGAAAGGAAGGCTGTAGTAAATAGTTCCCAAGATTTCATGAAGATAGCTAGTAGTAGTACCGATTTTATAGCCACAGTCTTAAAACTTATGGGACGCACTGTGTATGTTTGCGGCTAACGATTGTGATTTATGTTAATACATTGTGATATACATAAAAACTCATTGTATACTGGTTAACATTGTATGCATAAAAACTCATTGTAATTATGGTTTAAAAAAGTTTGCATTAATTACATTGTTTATATTTTGAGAAAACCTGAAATTTAACAGAAACCTAGCCAAAATGATACCATAGTGACCGCTCAGTGCAAGAGATGCACTAATCATGAAATTCTCGTCGACTTCTATTTAGGAAATTTTATTTACTCATTTTTTGCATCGACTTTTTAGATACAGAAGTGTCTGGAAATCTCTGAAAGACTGCGCTAGAGCTATGAACCCCGGTTGCCCCATCTTTTCTACGGCTTTTCTGTTTATTAATATTTACTGTTACAACCATTATTACAGATGATCAACGAAAATTAAATAAAAAAGATTATTTCGGGAATTCTCGGGAAATACGATTTTCCGTTCTCCATTTCCGAAGGCTCCAAAATGTTGGGAATTTGGAAACATTACACAATTTAATATATATATACAAAAGCTATTTAATATAAATTTATA
>AYEL01076688.1:0-45420 GCA_000484575.1 Olivierus martensii
TGTAAAATCTCTCTCTAACCTTCTTTAATAAATCTTTGATTTGTTTTACGTTGTCTCCGAGTTCATTTTAATCGGGAAAACTACTTTTCTTCCATCCTTACCCATAAGTCTACGAGCGCACAAGGCCTAAGCCTGTCATTCCGTTAGGTTAGTTAAGTCGAACTAGTCTCATGGAATATTTTTATCTGGCTGTGGCCACATAGAGCGCCATCATCACAGGCTGACCAACACCCATGATGGGGTCAACCGGAAGATTGAACACAAGGCCTAAGCCTGTCATTCCGTTAGGTTAGTTAAGTCAAACTAGTCTCATGGAATATTTTTATCTGGCTGTGGCCACATAGAGCCGCCATCATCACAGGCTGACCAACACCCATGATGGGGTCAACCGGAAGATTGAAGGATGGGTTTCAATGGTCCGGACCCAGCTTCCTCCTAAAAATTGGAGGAGTTGGACCCCCGCGGATCCCACAGTTTGTTCTGTGAAGTGTTCGTTATCCGAACATGAGGAGTTGGACCCCCGCGGGTCCCACAGTTTGTTGTGAAGTGTTTGTTATCCGAACATGTGTTCGTTAACCGAACATAAAAATCTTTCAAAAAAGTGTTCGTTAACCGATCACCCACTGTATATGTTTTCAAATTGTGAGGAGTTTGAGATGAAAAATCAATTGTGAGGGTATGAACTGGAAAAGAAACAAAAAAATAAATAAAAGAGAGTGTTAAAAACAAATTAATTATTTAACTTGGCTTTTATGTTAAGATACTTTAAATTTAGAAATTCTGTTATGCAAATCTCATATTGTATAATTACGGTTGGTGGTGCTGGTGAGGCTCTCTTCCTCTGTCGTTTTTTAATGCTTATATGGTGTGGAACTGTAGTTTACGTTTCGTCCAGGTGGAATTGTCCTTGGAGAATTGTGCCAAGTGAGCTGTCGTTACAGGACTGTTTAATTTTGGAAAAGTATCCGTTGAATGTCAGAACAAAGATTGTGGAAGATTCATCAGAGGAGTTGGTGTTACTTCTGATAAGTTGTATTTTTAAGTTTTGTTAGAACTAACGAGTTATAAAGAAATTGGTTATTGTCAATGGAGTTTATTGTACCTCAATTATTTCAAGGGATCGAGTTGAAGGTAAATATGACATGTCGGATTATGGCGAAAATACAACCGTCAACAAGCGTGGGGGTTGGGGTCCAGGAACCCCGAGGGCCTAGCCCTTATAAAATTATGCCCAGGAAATGCCAGACACACTTTGCTAGTTTATTATAATACCAGGAGTATATAGATAATATTCAGAAAAAAAAAATTATTACTGTTTTTCATGAAATATTTGAAAAATCACTTTAAAATGATTTGAATGTTGATTAAAGCAATTTAAAACTTTAAAATGCTTCAATAAGTTGTATTGAAATCCAGCAAAATATAGTAAATTTGTAGTAAATAGTTAAAATAATGAATTTTTTAATACTATTTGTCTCATGTAAAAATATTTTTTCCACATGGCATTAATTTTAAATGTAGTCTCTCAATTAATCAAAGATATCTAAAATGGATCTTTGAAGAGAATAAAGACCATTTTTTTGAGACCACTACACTAGAGTATTGGTATACGCTTGGTTTACAAAGGTTATTGAGGTATGAAGTCTGCTCATTAAGTGAAAATTCATAAATCAGAAACTTGTTTCCCATTAATTTCAAATGTAAAAATTTATTATTGATTCCTAGATACCAGAAAATTACTGCCATTTTACGTATTGATGTTAAAGCATTTCAAAAGCATTAATATAAATATAATTGTGTATACTATAATATAATAGTTTACAATAGGATATTGTCTGTTCAGTCTATTACTTGCCATTCAACTTTGAATTTCACAGCTGACAAGTGTTAAATAATCTTCAAATTTAAATCTCATAAGGTAAACTTGCCAAACGTTATGGCTTTATTTATTAGTTAAAAATTTTTAAATTTTCATCAAATATTGTCTTAAATTTGTAAAAATTCTCAAAATTCTTCATTATGCTAAATTACTGGAAGTTAGTATTGATGTTTTCAATTCTATTTATTAAAAATTCATTAATTACAAATTTTATATGGAAATTATTTTGATAAAATTAATGGAGACAAAAAATTTACTTATTTAAATCATTACATTCACTAGATTTAGTATCTTTCAATAGAATGAGAAAATATGTCATTTTTCAAATTTATATACAGATAAAAAAATATATTAGAGATTTATATATATGGAATAATGCATAATCATTGTTTTATAAAGTTAAATAGTGTTATATAGTTACAAAATTCTTTGGAAAAATGTAATAAATACTTTACCAATATTCATATTATTGGTATGTGCCATTTCTGGATTGGATCCTCTGGCAAAAATGAATTAATCTTTTTTTTAGTGATGATATATAGATTAAATTTGATAGATCTTAAATAATCAATAGAAAAGATAAGAAAAAAAATCATTGATTTAAATAAATTGCAATGAATGATTGATGATCAAATAGTTTCTTAAATCATTTGTAAAAGCAAAAAATTTTTCTTTGTAAAACAAAACTGTGATATAGATTTATGCTCTTCATTAAATCAAAACTTCTTTACTGAGGGTTCATAAACCAAGGAATATCTAAATAAAAAATGAATGAATATTACCCCAACTTTAGGCCAAATTAATTTTCCCTGATAAAAATTATGCTATTTAGGCAAACACTAATTATGCCTAAAACTTTTAGGTTGTAGTAGTTTTGACTAATATTCATAAAAAAAACTAGTTTAAAATTAAAGGAACTTGATAAAATTAATTTTGATTATTAATACTGTATTACTTCGAATTTAAGCCGCAGTAGGATATTAAAATTGGAAGATTAGAAAAAATAAAAATGACTTTATAATAAATATTGAAAAATAATAAACATTTTTATTTACTTAAATAGGTACTAATATACATAATTAGCTTGCTACTATCAACAGAAACTGGATTAAATCAGAAAATTACGAATGGGGGACCACCAAATAAACTATTATCAACGGTCGTAATACTATGTGCATGCTTACATAAAGCAAAAACCCGAACGTTGAGGATCGGGAGAAATAAGATGTTAAAACATTCCCTTTGAATTTAAGCCGCACCCAAATTTTGTCTTAAAAATTTGAATAAAATATTCATTTTGAATTTAAGCTGCACCCAAATTTTACATCTTAAAAATTTGAATAATCTTAAATTCGAAGTAATACGTAATTTTAGCCAAATCAGATTTATACTATTTTTAATTTACAAATATAATAAATATGTTTTAAATAAAAAAAATAAATTTTATTTATTTTTACAACTTAAGCTATTAAGACATTTTGAAAATATATCATTGCTCTCAGTGCTATTCAAATAATAAATCTGATGATGGATGCAAAATGATCTAAAGTAATTACTGGCTAAAATTAAAAATAATAATAAATTAATTAATAAAATGTAACGTTTTTGTGAATAATTAAACAGTCCAGATACTCACAGTTTGATGAAAGTTGTATATAGGCCTACTATATGCTTGTAAATTATTTTACTATATTTACAGATAATTCATGTATTTTCCGAATTATCCAGATGTTTGATTACTTTAACCCAGATACTGCAAAATTCTTTTTGGTTGAGATAAACAGGGCTATACTATAAATTCAAAGATTTTCTGCTATGAATATAAAAATTAACAAAATAAAATTACAACTTCGGCCAAATTGTTTAATAACAACCATTATTATTAATTATTTGTAAACAATTCATTTCACAGTCAAAATGTACATAAAAAGAAATCACAACTATTACATCTTTGATTGGTCTTTGTGGAAATTTGAGCCCTAGCTAAATATTTGAAGTGCCAAATAATGTCATTCTTCCTAGGTCAATTGAGTATAGACTCTGTATTTTCCAAAGTCTTAAAATAGTTCATAAATCTTTTTGAGATAGCATCAAGAGTTCTAATTACAATTGATATAACTTCAGCTGGTTTGTTCCATAGTCAGGTAATTTCTATAGTTAGATCATAATATTTTAAGATTTTTTTCAAATTCTTTTTCCTCAATTCGAGTATCCCCTGATATTATTATGAACTTTTTTGTTTTATTACTGTTATATCAGGAGTATTGTGTTCAAGTTGCTGATCTGTTTGAATTCTAAAATCCCATAAAATTTTGGTGTTATTATTTTCTATCCCTTTTTCAATTTTGTGATCCTATCAATTAAGAGTAACTTCATATTGCATCCACTAATCAGATGATCAATAGTTTCACCTTATCATGACACAATTTATATTTGCTGTTGTTGCTAACTTTCTGAATTTTTGCCTTCATTAAAATTTGTTTATAATGTCTATTCCTGCACTGTACTACAGAATGGAATTATATTCCAGTCTGTAGCCACTTCCATGTCAGGTTGTTGTCAATCTTATCACTTAAATCATTTATATATTGTCCATGTAAAGGTTTATTCTTCCAGTTATTGAATCACTCATCAAATTGTTTTTTCATATACTCTTTTTTTGGTTTTGTAACATTCAAGATGTTTGCCTTCATTACTTCCTTAAGTTTTCATTGCTTAGTTTTATACAGTTTTTATTTTTTGTTTTTCCTCTTCAATAATTTGTTTTACTTGTAACAATTCTCTACTACCTATCTTTCTTGGCCAATACAATCTGTCATTGTCACTTTTTGAATGTATGAATGATTCACAGTCTTTAGTTTTTGAGTCTTTCTATCCAAGATATCCAAATCAACTTGAGTCCATTCAACAATTCTGAGTATTGAGTTATAGATATGGCCCAGATGTTTATTGTTTTAATAACATTATCTCAATTAAATTTTGATTTCAATACCATTTATACTCTCCTGATGTATTTCATTCATGTCTTTTATTTTACTTCAATATGTATTATGTTGTCTGCTTCAGAAATTTCCAAGTATTTATAGCTCTCCTCATTTGTTAATGACTTTTTGATCTTCCCATTCTCAAATTTAATTTGATTTTTTTTTAGATTTCTCAAATTTTCTTTTCCATTGACAGTGTAACACATTTATCAAAACCAAAATGCATTTTTACGTTATCACTCAATATTCTTACAGTGTTTATTATTGATTCTATTTCTTTCAAAGATTTTGCATAAAGTTTTAAGTACATACAGGCATATCTCATTAATGCAGTAGTTACATTCCAGACCACTGCTGTAAAGCAAAACACTGCATTTTTCATTTGCTAATATTCATATAAAAGTCAAAAAACATATTTACACTATTATTCATTAAGTGCACAATAGCACTAGGCCTAAAAAACTTATTCAGATGTTGCATTTTAAAGAATTCACATATCACCTTGGAGGATCCAGGTTCAATTTTGGATCTCACATCTTCAATTTTTCATTGGCTCCAAGCCTGGCTCATCTATATGTTAATTTATGTTTTATATATCTATTCTAAGTATTATTTAATAGAAAATTTTCATTTTGAGATATAAAATAAAAACATGGAATATAATTGAGACACTATATTAGCAAATCACCATAAAGTGAAATATGCTTGTATAGTAGATGGTTGATTTTAACAACTTGTTTTGATATTTCATATCCAAGCCTTGTTTTATTTAGCATGATACCTAGTGGAATCAGTGATGATGATGAACAACAAAGGTGATAAAGCATCTCATAAAAAATGCTCTATTGATCTTTACTTCATCAAGTTCCATTCACTGTTAAGGCAGTTCTCCAGTGTTTTATTGTATTCATTAAAAACTTTCTGAAATTTTTGCCAATTCCAAATATTCAAGATCTTTTTTAATCCAATTATGCAGGAATGAGCAAATATTTTATTATAGTCATAGTATAGTATTATAGTCATGTTTTTGAATTTCTAAATACCATTTTGTCAATCAGTAACTGATCTTTTATGTCCCTTGATTTAAAATTTCCCTTTTGCTCAGTTGGGTAAAGTGAACATTCAGACAAAAATGTGTATCCATATACACATTTTTATTTGACAAAATTTGCTAAAACTCCAGTAAACAATTTAAACATTGTGAATAGGCATGTGATTGGTCTAAAGTTGTTCAGATCATTGCCTTTATCTTTTTTAACAATGAATGCATGTACAATTCTTCTACTGCAGTGATTCTTAATCAGTTTGTGATAAGTTTTCAGAAGACCAATGTCCTGAAAACTTGTCACAAATGTTCCACAAAATTTTGAAATATATAAATACAGAATATCTAACTTATAATTTTTAATGAAAGACAGCCTATATTAAGAACTGTTATGCATATTTCATATAACTGTTTTGCATGTTCTTAGTTTGAAGACTGAGTCATCTTATATAAACATTATTGATTTTGGTATTTTGCAAATCTTTTTATAATTAAAAGTGTTCTAAGATTCCAAAAAGGTTAAGAATCACTATTTTATTGAATCATTCAATCTGCTCAATTTAATCATTATTTGAGGACAATGATTAAATTGGATAGATAATCATTGATGGATATTAGTTAGTTATTTCTGCCAAAACTCATGAAATTTGTATTTCTAGGTGCACTCTAATTTTAACCTGGCTTGTTTTTATACCATTTCAAATGTTATTACTATATCTTCCATTTGTTTTCCTTTTGTTACTTTTTAAATATCTTTTATCTAGCTTGCAGTTCTGTTATACAACACTAGTGTTTCCTAGATATTTTTTCAGAATTTTATCATTCCTTCCTTACCAGGTGTTCCAATCATTTTGTAGGTATTTCCTTCTAGATTTTAAAGAACTGCTGCTGGTTACACAAAAATTGTATGTTTTGTTAAAATTTATTATGTAATTATAATAGTTGTAATAGTAATAATATGCAAATGTAATTGTAATAGTAGTAATTTGAGTTTGTTCAAATGCAATTAGATTTGGTTCTTTAGTTACCTCCAGTATCAAATTATCATACATGTTCTTTGATAGTAATGCTGACATGAAACATTTTGATATTCTTACATTATATTGATAAATTTATCTTTCCAATTACTCATTTTAGAAATTTGCTGATAATGCAACTTAGATATTTTCATAAAGGTTCAACTTAGATAAAGAAGAAAGTTAATTTGACACTTCAAAAAAAGAGAAGTGTCAAATTAACTAACCGGTGTATATCTGTAATTCCTAATTAATTTTATCAAAATTACCTACAACAAAACTAGTTTTTCCTAAATTGTCTTCAGTCAATACTTTTTGCATATTCAAAATTAGTTTTATCTGATTAGTGGCAGTTAAAATTAATATTGATTGAATCTATTTGTTAAAATTTTGATTAGGAAAAACTAGTTTGGCCTAAAATCAAGTTGTCAGTAACACATATATTTCATCCAAGGTCATTGTATTTTAATCTTTTTCTTATTGTTATAAAAAATATATTTTTTTTTATTTGTAAGATATTTTTATTATTATTTATTATCTAAATTTGCATGTACTGCATTCAATGATATCTTAGATGTCAAAAGAATTTATTCTGTAATTAACATAAAAGGAATAAATATATAATACAGTAAAGTATTATTAATATCAGATGAAGGTCAGATATTTAAATAATTTGTATTAAATCATATTAAACAAAAATGAATAATATAGTAATTTATCAGACAAATGTAAGAATAGATTTTATGTATAAAAAAAAATTTATTTTTTTATCAATAAAACTTACTCTTATGTTTAATCTAATTAAATTTCATATTCTGTCTGTATTTTTTATTCTTGTGTTTGAATAATTACATTAATAAAAGTTTAACAGTAGGATGAACCATAACAATAAATATCATTGTATGCAATCATTTATTTTCAAAGAACAGTTGAACAGGTTAGCTTAGGTTATGTAATAATAGCAGTAGTAAAATATAATCCTTGCTCGATACTCAATTAGTAATCTCTTGTGTATATCTTTAAATAGTTAGATATCTAGTCTGAACATCACTTGGCTAATTTCCACTTTCCAAATCCCATTTGCTTGAATCCAACTTTCCCTGAATATGAGTTGAACTGAAACATTTTTCTTCACATTAGATTAAATTAATAATTTTTATTATTATAATTATTATTATTATTATATTATATTCCGGGTCAAAGTGCTATGTCGGACATGAGTCAAGACATAGCTACTTGTGATGTTTAATGGAGCTAAGTAACTGTCTGTGTCAATGCTGAGAAACTTTCTTATTATGTTATGTTTAAAGATGTCTGTGTCAATGTTGAGAAACTTCTCTATGTATTGAATAGAGATGCTTTTTGAAGTAATGAGATGTAGATCTAGTGTTTTGAGGCTTTTGTGTAGGGTGTGAGGGAATGTATTGAGTAGTGATGCTTTTTGTAGTGTTATGTATGTCTTGGAATGTGTGTTTTGAGGCTTTTGGATAATGTTTAAGGGATTACTCCTGTGGAGGAGAGAATGATGGGTACTATAACTACCGAAGAGATTTCTTCTGTTGAGGAGAGAATGATGGGTACTATAACTACCTTTTGCATTCCCCATGCAGATCTAGTGTTTTGAGGCTTTTGTGTAATGTTTGAGGGATTACTCCTTGAGAAAATAATGATAGGTACTGTGACTACCTTTTGCATTCCCCAGAGATGCTTAATTCTAGTGTTTTGAGGCTTTTGGATAATGTTTAAGGGATTACTCCTGTGGAGGAGAGAATGATGGGTACTATAACTACCCAGGGATTATCCTGTAGAGGAGAGAATGATGGGTACTATAACTACCTTCTGCATTCCCCAGAGACGCTTAATTTCTTGTGAGAGTTCTGTGTATTCGCAAGAGATGCTTAATTTCTTGTGAGAGTTCTGTGTATTTGCTAATTTTTTCCAGAGGCGTTTAATTTCTTGTGAGAGTTCTGTGTATTTGCTAATTTTTTGGGTGATTGCATTTTAGATGTTGTGTGTGTCAGGGATTGAGATGTCTATAATGTAGGTAACTTTGTTTTGCTTGTCTATGAGAGTGATGTCTGATTGGTTGTGGTATATGGTTTTGTCTGTTAGGTTTGTTCTGTCGTAATACATCTTGTGTGTTGCGTTTTCTAGGATTGTGTCTGGTATGTAATTGTAGTATGGTGTGAGTGTGTTCATTAATTTGTGTTTGGTTGCAAGCTTTTGGTGTATTATGTTTGCTACTTGGTTGTGTCTGTGCAGGTAATCTGTTTGTGCAAGTAGCTTGCAACCAGATGTAATGTGTTGAATCGTTTCGGGTGCTATGTGGCATTTCCTACATGTGTCATTTGTTAATGTGCTGTCTTTCAGTATGTATTTTCTGTAGTTTTTCGTGTTTATTACCTGGTCTTGTATAGCTATTATAAACCCTTCTGTTTCAGTAAATAGATCCCCCCTGACTAACCAGCTGTTTGACGCTTTGGCGTCAATGAAGTGTTTCTGTAAGTCATGTGGATGTCTGCCATGGAGTTCCTTTTTACACCAGGATGTTTTCTTTTCATGTATGTGTGCAATGTTGTCTATTTGGCATGGAGTGTTGTTCTGAAGATTTAGTGGTGTCATGTTTCTATCTGCCAAGACAATAGCTTTGTGTAGTTGTGATGTATGTTGTTTTTTATGGAAGAACTCTCTCAGATTATAGATCTGTCTGTCGTGTAAATGTGGGATGTCAATAAGGCCACGTCCTCCTTCCTTGCGTGGGAGAGTAGTTCGTTCTATGGCAGATTTCGGGTGATGGTACTGGTATTTTGTAAGTGTTGTTCGTGTTTTTCTTTGGAGTGATTCAAGTTCTGTCCGTGTCCACTGTATCACTCCAAAGGAGTAAGTTAGTACAGGTATGGCAAATGTGTTGATGGCTTTCACTGTGTTTTTTCCATTCAGATGTGTTTTGAGAATGTTATTTAATCTGATGGTGTATAGTTTTGATAATGTTTGTTTAGTTTTCTTCTGTTCTGTGAGTCTGGCTTGCTGGAATCCCAAATACTTGTACAATTCACCCTCTTCCATGGATTTAATAGTGTCTCCATGTTCAAGAGTGAAGCCTCCTTTCTTTAGGACTCCCTTTTCTATGTGGAGTGTTTTGCATTTGTCTAGGCCAAACTCCATGTGTATGTCTTTTGAAAATGTGTGTGTAATTTGTAACAGCTGTTGTAATTGTGTTTGTGTTGAGGCGTACAGTTTAATGTCGTCCATGTAAAAGAGATGTGAGTGTATGTAGTGTGTTGTTTGATTTTGTCTAATGTCGTAGCCATAGTTCAATCTGTTCAGTTTGTTGGAGAGTGGATTTAGGGCGAGGCAGAACCAAAGTGGGCTGAGGGAATCGCCCTGGAAAATACCACGTCTAATGTGTATGGGTTCTGTGGCTACGTGATTGTTATTTATGGTGATGTGCAGTGTTGTTCTCCAGTGTTGCATTATGTTTTGTAGGAATGTGATATATTTGGTATTGATTTTGTATATTTGTAGTGTCTGTATGAGCCATGAATGTGGTATGCTGTCAAATGCCTTTTTGTAATCTATGTAAGCTGCATGTAAGTGTCTGCGTTGTCTGTGTACCTGTTTTAATATAGTTGTGTCGATGATCAGCTGCTCTTTGCACCCCATGTGACTTCTACGGCAGCCTTTCTGTTGTTCTGTGAGAATATTGTTTTCTTCGATGTGTGCGTATATTTTGTTGGTGATACATGAGGTTAAAATTTTGTATAGTGTTGGTAAACAAGTGATTGGTCTGTATTGTGATGGGTTTCCGGTGTTTGTGCTCTTGGGTTTCATGAAAGTTATGCCGTGTGTAAGAAAGGAAGGTGTGTCTTTTGGTTCGTGTATGAGATTTGTGAGATGTTTGGCCAGTAAGTCATGAAAACAGGTAAAATGTTTATACCAGAAATTCTGGATGCCATCTACACCAGGAGCTTTCCAGTTGTGAGTGTATCTAATTGTGTTTGTGAGTTCTTCAGTAGTAATGGTGGTATAGGGCATTTCTGGCACGTCTAATGTGCGTGTCTCCTCTTCTGTGATCCAGCTGGCTCTCTGGTTGTGTGTAACTGGCACTGCCCACAGGGCAGACCAGAAGCTAGTGAGTGATTGTTGTGTAGGTATTTCAGAGTTTTGTGTTTGTTTAGGGTCTTTAGTGTTTATGTTTCTGTAGAATGTCTTTTCATTGTTTGTGAATAGTGTGTTATCTAGTTTACGTGCTAAGCTGGTTTTGTATCGTTTGAGGCGTTGTGATTTTGCAGCAAGTTTCTGTTTTAGTGTGTCCATGTATTCTTTAATGTGTGTGTTGTGGTTTTCATGGCGTGTGTGTGTTTTAAGTTTTCTGAAAATCTTTCTAATAGATTTCATGAGTTTAGGGGATGTGTTGTTTTTTGTGTATTGGGTGAGCCTACCAAGTTCTGTTCTGATTTCATTTATTTGTTTTTCGAGTCGTTTTTGCCAGGCAGGTTTTAAGTGATGTTTTGTGTTTGTGTCTATCTTATTTGGTAGTGTTTTATGACCTAGGTGTGTAGTGACAGTGACAGCAGCAGCATAAATAAGTGTGTGTAATTCCATGAGTGTTGTTTCAGCATTAATAAGTTTAGGTAGAATGTGTGTGTTCATACAATGTAGTGTATTGTTCAACTGTTGTGAGTTGTGAAGTTTAGGAATGCGTGGACGTTGCATGGGATCTGTACCTATGAATTTGGTTAATGTTTCCTGGAGTGTGTCAGTGAGTTTATTTATTAGGTCAGTGTCAGTGTTGTTGATGGGCTGTGTATTGTCATTGATGTATGTTATTTCTGGTGTCTGTTCCACATCGTGTTCTATTTGTGTGTGTGAATCAGTTTCGTGTTGTGATATTTGTTGTGCTACCTGAGTTTTAATTCTTTGTAATGTACTGTGTGGTATGAGGTTTCTGTGGATGATGGTTCTTCTTTGATCTGCTATGCGTTGTTCTGTAACTGTGATGTTTGGGTACCTGCATGTGAATTTGTCATAGAGTTCCCTTCTGTACCCTGTAATGTTAGTTTCTAATTTTGTAATTGTGTAGTATGTACGCATGATGAATTCATTCATGTCAATTGTCCATTTCATGCGTTGGCATGGTTTTCCAGCCTTGGTGGTCTCTGGTTGAGTTTCCTGAGAAATACTGTGAGGCTGCCGCAAGGTGTCGCTGTCGTCGCTGAATTCAACCATCAGGGGCCTGACACCAGGAGCAGTTTAAATGAAATCGTGTTGCTCCAGCACGATGTATAATGCGATGTATTATCGCGTGTTCAACGACGATCGACGTTGTCTATTTATGATTTACGTATTAATTTATCTACCGAGCGGTTAATCGGCTTCGTGAGTAAGGACACACGGAGTCCGGGTCGAAGGGAAGAATGAGGATACGATACACAGGCCATTCTATAAACAAAAACATTTATTTAAATAGGATATTTAACAATTGAACGAACATTAAATGGAATACAAGTTAAAGTGAAGGAAATCAAAGAAATGAACTAATTTATACATGAGCAAGAATACGTATATTGACCTAGCAGTTAAATGGGTTGCAAACGGGTTACTATCGCTCCCCTGGGTTACTGATGCCAAAAATAAAAGAAGACAATACAAATTCTGTATTTTGATCCAGAATCCATATTATTTTATTTTCCAGAATTGAAAACATACATTTTGAATATATAAGAATTTTAAAAATGTATCACTCTCATTCCTAAGCTTTTATCAAAAAAAAATTTAGAATAATTATCGAAATAATTTAGAATAATTATACAAATTACTAAGCCAACAAATGGCTTAGTAATTTATATAATTATTCTAAATTATTTCGAATTAAAATTTCCGTTGTGTGTCTCAAGGGTTAAATTTGGCAAGTTTATCAGGTTCATTTGGATTAAAATTCCCTTGAAGTTTGGACTGTAAGTTTGTGTTGTAATGATTGTGCCGGTCTATGTGTTGCCTGGCTAGTGCCATTGAGGGCCCGTGAAGAATATAATTGCCTGAAGAATCAATCACCGAAGCTCGTTGGCTTCGGTGGTCTAGCGGTATGAAGTTGGGATGATAGCCCAAAGGTCCCCGGTTCGATCCCAGGCTGAGGCAGATTTCTTCATCTTCAGGTAAATTAGTTAAATTTTTAGTTTAATTAGTAATTAATAGATGGCGCCAATCGTTGGCTTAGTAATTTGTATAATTATTCTAAATTATTTCGAATTAAAATTTCCATTTTGTCTCTCAAGGGTTAAATTTGGCAAGTTTATCAGGTTCATTTGGATTTCTCAAAAGCTGTAAGAACTAATAAAATTGAAATTTTTCACTTTTTATACATTTATCAGATACAACAAAAATCTCAAATTTTTAAATTTTTACTGTCATAGTTAAAACTATCTGTTTCAGGGATTGATTTGACATGGTATTATTCAATAATAAAAGTATAAGTTGGATTATATTTAATAATCTGAAATAAATGTCTTTTGTGAAATAAAAATTTTTGAATAATTCTGATCTCTATATTTCTGTAGGCTACAGTAATCAAATATATAATTAATAAATATACAAAAAAACTGCCTTGTTATTACTTCAAACTTATTCACTATTAGAAGCACTACACCAGGTGCAAAAAACTAATTTTATTGCTAAATGCTAATGTTTTCGATGTAATTTTACATCCTCTTCAGGCATAAACAGATCAGCTATTCTGTTTATGCCTGAAGAGGATGTAAAATTACATCAAAAATGTTAGCATTTAGCAATAAAATTATTTTTTTGCACCTGCTGTGTAGTGCTTCTAATAGTGAATAAATCAAATATATAGATAAAATAATTTTTTAATATTTTCAAAATTTTTTTGCACCTGCTGTGTAATGCTTCTAATAGTGAATAAATCAAATATATAGATAAAATAATTTTTTAATATTTTCAAATTACAAATTAGAATTTGTATATATCAGGTCATCCTGTAAATAATGTCTTTTTTGCATGTCCTACAGAACTATTGCTTCTGGCAACCAGACGATGAAGTAGACCAAGGGGATGATAAAATGTATCGCACGGCATGCTCTTCATGTAATATGAGGCAGAGAACAACAGTTGTACATGCATTCTGTGTGCCTTTGAAGTCTATAAAAAATGGCAGTGTCTGAAGTGCACAAAGCATATTATGCTATATGACATAATTTCTATTTTATTTAATTATGTTCTATTCTTTAATGTGTAAGTTGTTTGTAGTTCTTTTTAAATCTGTTTGTTCAACTGATGATAGTACATCTAGCACTCGATTTGCATGGCACTCAATTTACACGGTTTTTAAATGAAAACAAAAAATTTTTTTTTTTCGGTTTTATTTTGATTGTTTTGCATTATGCCATTTATAAAATAAAAGAATATCATATTGTCACGTTTTGTGGGTTTACGAGTTCGTAAAGATTAATAGAGTGAATGCAGCTATATTTCGCATAGTCCAATTTATTCACACAAAACAAAATAATCTTGTTTCACTGATATTTTCGATGTAATTTTACATCCTCTTCAGGCACAAAAAAAAAAATCCTCTTGTGCCTGAAGAGGATGTAAAATTACATCGAAAACGTTAGCATTTAGCAATAAAATTAGTTTTTTGCACCTGCTGTGTAGCGCTTCTAATAGTGAATGTATTTAATATGATAAAAATTCAAATGATCTAGTAAAAATATTAAATCTGTAGTACTTTAAAATGTTGAAATTTTAAATTGTTAAAAAAAGGGAAGAATTTTTTGTTTTAAGCAAATATGTGGCTTATAAGAAACTTATTTCATAATTTTTGAATATAAAGATTTTACTATCTTAAACATATTTAGCCTTTATGCAGAAAAATATGATAATTCTTAATTTAAATAGAAATATTTTCAATTCAATAACTTGTTAAAATGATTCATAGTTGAGTTGAAAATGTTTCTATTTAAATTAAAAGTTAAGTGTATTTTCCTGCATCAAGGCAATTTGTCTATGTTATTATATTCAGCAGAAGAGAATGGCAGAATTGATATTTTTATTATTTTCCTTTTTAATTTTATTTTTATAATCAACTCAACAGTATTTTTATTTAGATTTACAATAAAATTCATAATTTTTATCCTTCCATACTTCAGCATATCAAAAATAGGATAAAAACAACTTAGAATGGGACCCAGAAGAATCAAGTATTCTTTCATATGATATATGCCCAGTATATCTGATTGAAAGCAATAAAAACAAAAGAAACTGCTGTACTGCTGACATTTTTGGCTTTTAAATAGATATTTTTGTAAAACATATCAGATTTTAAAGATTCTAGAATGCTAGATTTCAGAGCTTATTGTAATTAAAATTAAAAATTATAAATGCAATAGTCATTTTTAGTGATAGAATATCATTACTGAATTTCATGAAAAATTTATCGATTCAAAAGGCTAAAATTAAAAACATCACTCACACACACAATCACACACCCCCCCTAATTGTTTTAACAGTCATATAGGAAATATTATAATTTAGCTACAACAGAAATATTAGTTATAAAATAATAAAAAAAAATTACTTTTAAATCTCCAGATATATTTGCTCCTGCAAGAATGCCTGTAGCAGCTGGAAAAAATACTGCAAAAACTGCAAAAAAATTTTTACCATCTCGAAAATCTGGCATAAAATTTTCTGCTCCAACTTCAACTAAATTAAAAAAAATTTATATAAATGTTGAATAAATTATAAAACTGTATTAAAATATTAAATAAATGATAAGTAATATTAATTTTTATATCTAAAATTTGTTCAAGATATAACAATACTAAAACACAATTAAAATGAGATTCTAAAATATTGGCCTAATATCTACTAAAACTCAAACAATTATTTCTAGATAAAAATAAATTTTTACTATTCTGTTCTATCATAATGGTAGTCACACATTTATAGAAATATTAAAATTGTTTAGAGAAAGAAAATCATAATTATTAAGAGTTCATTTTAATAAAATTGTATCATTGCTTATTATACAACAGTCTTCGAGTTATAACAAGGTTCAGTTCAAACTTGAGCTCATAAGTTAGAGGGGTCAAAAGATAGGAATATCCTAGATATATGAATTTCTGACTACAATTTTTATTGGAACAGTAATTAATAAATTAGTGTTCTAATAAATAATTAATAAATATGTTATGGTAAAAGTGATCAATCCAGCAATTATGCATAATCACCAATGTATTTGGTAAAAGTGATTAATTCTCAATATATGAAATAAATTTATCACATTTATTGGTGATTATACATATTCACCAGTTCATAGTGGTAAATGCGATAAATTTAAATTTATTTCATATATTGAGAATTAATCACATTTATTGGTGATTATACATATTCACCAGTTCATAGTGGTAAATGCGATAAATTGTACCTAATTAAATTTACCAGATATTATGCATAATTGTCAATCTAAGATTGTAAATTTGATAAATAATGAATTCTCGTCAGGTAATGAAGTAATTCGCTGCATTCATCTTAATTTATGTAATAAATTCGGCTTTAAGCAGTCAAAGAAAATAAGATCTCATTTGGTTCAAGAAATAATCGCTAATGAAAGTGCGGAAATTGGAGTTGACATTTGGATAAAGATGTTTATAAAACTTGAACATGATAGGCTCAATATTTTTTTTGTTATATGCAAAAAGAAAGAAAGATTATATGGCTTATTAAGATTGGAATCATAAATCAAGGTTTGTTAACAGTTGAAAGTGAAAAAATGAGAAAATATGAATTAAATGGCAAATGAACTGAGCACGATATATAAGTGCCAAGTAAAGATAATTCCCTGTGTGATGACTTGGGATGATATTGCAACACCATCCCAAGCCTTACCATAAAAATCATATCAGGGCTGTCAATTTGCTCCTAAACATAGAAGCATACATTCAGACTTGAATCCTCAAGAAGATTCTGGAAAGCATCACCTTTGAAAAGAGATGCAGATTTAGCAAGGAGGGTGTGGAAGATGACGTTGAAAAGAAGTTTTCAACATTGTCTTCCACACCCTCCTTACTAAATCTGCATCTCTTTTCAAAATGGCTAGGGATAACTGAAGTTAAAGGTGAATGAGTGCTATGAAGGATGTTGTAAAGTAAAACAACAGTAATCCTATAATTAAATTATTAATTAAAACAACAAAAAGGTGAGAAATTTCATGATATTCAAATTTATGAACTACATTTTGGAAATTATGGAAAAAAAAAAAAGCTTTAAAATTTCATTTTGGAATTATGTAAAATTGCCAGTAAAAGTGAGAAATCTTAAAAAAATTAAAATTATTTTATAGCCATGCTAACAAAGTAATAGTTATATAATGTTTAATAGTTATCTAAAAAAAATTTATTACTTAATAATTATTAGAATCAAATAATCATAAAGAAGATAAACCTGTGGAATTTTCCTTTGTAAAATAAATCATTCTATGAAGAATTTTTTGTTTTGTTTTCTGCCTATTATTCTGTCAGAAAGCTAAGCATTACTTCATTAATTTGTTATTATGGAAATACAGACGGTCCTCTTTTAATGTCATGGCTAGATTCCTAAAAAATCATAACATTAACTGAAACCAGGAAATCTATAACCCTGATTTATAACATTAGGCCTATGTTTAGCTAGAGTGCTTTCTTTCTAGTACTAGAATTGATATAGTTTAGTAACTTTCTTCATCTAATCATTATTTTGATTAATAATGGAATGAAATGAATGAAAAGCATGATTTAAGTGTAAGTTTTTATTGGAAAATATGTTATATAGCAATTATATCTTAGAATTCATATGAATTATTTTCTAATAAAAGAAACCTTAGAATTCACAGATATGTCCATGATTAGATTTTCTTAACATCAGTTCTCTATCATTTGCTAATAGTGATGCTATTCCTATTACTTTTCATATTCCTATTATACCCTGACAAGACCAGAGGGACTTAAAGAAAAGGGACAAGTTGGGCTCAGACCCTTAAATAATTTTTCCAAGGTGGAATTCAATCAGGATCCTCTGCTTGAAAAGTCAAAGCATTTTCATGCAGTGAATCAGCTGACTGATCTTTGAAACACAACTTCATACAGTATTCTTAGACAATATTGTGTAGCTTACATGAATTAGAGACTCATATAAAACATGATTATCTGGTTTTCTACACCTACACTATAGATTTCCAACACTTTTTGCCTCATATTAAGAAACATGAAAATAAGACTATGTTCCACTGTCTTAAAAAATTTTAATTTTTAATTTAGTTTTTGCTTATGACATAAAATGACGTTAAGGCAATATTAAATGAGAACCTACTGTAAATGAAATTTTTATAACATACTTTCATAAGTAAATGTTGTAAAAATTTTAAAATATAATTTTATAAATATTTAATTTTGACTTTGGCTTAATTTTTCTTTGTAAAAAATATGTAAATGGATTGATATCATTTCAAATGATGCAAAGAATAATATCCTAAAATACAGAGTAAAATTTTAAAATCCAACATCTCTCATCTCTAATGGTGCTGGTTTTAATTTTTTTATACTTAAATTTTATATTATTATTACTTACGATTCCATCCAATAAATCCCTGAGCTTTTTGAGAATTTGTAGGTGAAAGAACACTACCAATTAGAAAATTTCCCATGGCACTTAAAAGAATCAAAAGAAGAACAATTTGAGCCTGTAATTAAATAAAAAAAATATAAATTTACAATTTCATAAAAATAATTTAAGTTATAATAGAGAAATTCATCTTAAAAATATCAGACACTTAATATACAGATTTTCCTTTAACATCGCATCACTTAACATTGTTTTACTATTATTATGTCACACAGCAAAAACTAAATTAAAAACATTAAAGTTTTTAAGACAGTGGAACAGAATAAAGTCCTATTTTCTTACATTTCCTGCACAAGAGAAAAAATATGTTGGAAACCTATAATTTAGTTGTAGAAAACTACATTTTATATGAGCAGTAATTTAGATCCACAATATTGTTTAAGAACACAGTATTAAACTACATTTCAACAAGTCAATTGGTTGGATTCACTGCATGAAAAACACTGATTTTTCAACCAGAGGACCCAGAATTAAATCCAATCTTGGAAAAACTGAGGGTCTGGGCCTAGTTTGTCTATCCCCTTCTACACTCTATCTGGTCTTGTCAAATATATCGATATGTAATATGTAATAAAAACGGAATTGTTATTAGCAAAATGATTGAGAACATGTGAAACACTAATCACAGATATAATATCTGATTTCTAAGGTGTCTCTTATTAGAATCTTTATCTTGGAAAATAATTTTCTTCTCAAGTATGAATTAAATGCATTATTTTCCAAGATAAAGTGTGAATTAAATGTAGCTCTCTTGTACAAAAGAGCTGCATTTAATTCACACTTTATCTTGAAAAATAATGTGTACTTTAGAAGATGTCTAATACATTCCAGCCAACAAAGATTTAAAGATGAGGAAATAGTGAAGATAAAACAATGTGGCAAGAAACATGGGTACTCAAACAGCTTCATGGAGAAAACCTACTTGAAACAATTAAACAAAATAGAAAAAGAAATCACACAGTGACAACAACCAGTAGCAGAAGCTAGAGAAGAATCAAGAGTGACAAATCAACAGCAATATGATCCAATACTGTATAATTTACATAGTTAAGCAGTTTAGAAGAATTATAAAGAAAAATAACAGTAAGAAAGCATAAAGAATGCCTATGATATACAATATACTGAGGAATGATAAAGAAAAATACAATGATCAATACAAATCATGTGTATATAAAATCCCTCTGATTGATGTAATACTAGACAAGACTTAAGAATATTGATTTGCTTTATTGTTAAAAAAAATGTTATAGGAGGCTCTATATTCAGAAGGTTATGTGTCTGGCAGCACAGTTTGACACACAATTCTTTTTTCTTTGTTCTTGTATCTGATTTAATGAGAGTGGATGTGCTTCTTGTCAATTACTGGGATTTTTGCATATTCATGTGCATTCTAATAAAGGAATAACATTTATTGTTCTTGCTTATTATTCTTCCACAAAAGAACACTCAATAAATTCAACAAAAACAAAGCCTACATAGGTGAAATTGGGAGAATCTTAAAGATAGAATTAAAGAGCACAAAGGCAACATTGAAAAAGCTAATTTAACAACAGAGCTAGGAATATATGCATATGAAAGTAATATTGAGACACAGTGGGATAGAGCAAAAATAATAAAAAATTAGATAATAAAAGAGACTTATGGATAGTTGAAACTATAGAAAATCAGGAAAAGGAGTGAGGAAGAATAAATTATAAATAATAAAAATAGCAAAACTATTTCAGAGGCATGGAAATATACAATTAAATACAGTCAAACCTGTTTTTATGCGGTCGGTTTTTGTGCGATATTTTTTTTTTTTTGATAATTTGAAAATTCAAATTTTTAGTTTTTAAATGATACTGGTCAAAAGGGTTGTTAACATGGATTTTATCTTCATATTTGGTTAGTAAAAAAATGTTTCGACATTTGATGGCCTGTGCTGCTCCCACCAAAATTAGTTCCAAAAATGACTACTATAGATTAAATATATTCTTTGGTGAATAGGACTACTATATAATTTTTTTTATTAATTATAAATACAATTTTAAAATAATATTTTCTGCAGCTCTTGAACATTCAAAAATGTATGAAAAGTATTATATGTGGCTCTTTTTTACTGAAGAACTTGCCTGGTCTATGCATTGCCTTGCAAGAAAAATGTCCAGCATTCTTAATCAAAAAGGCATGGTTATTCAATAGGACAACATGAAACCACACACGGCCAGAATGATTGTCCAAGTTGCAGGAGTTTGGATGGGAAAAACTTCCCCATCTAGCACATTCCCGACCTTGCACTATCTGAATACGATCTGTTTTGCAGCCTCAAACACTATCTTTCTGAGGAATAACTTTAAAATGTCGAGGAAGTGCATCAAACCTTGTCTGAGTTTTCTGGATTTAAATATATTCGGGAAGCAAAGCGACAGAGTAGACGTCTAGTGGCAATTTTTGTAACTACTATAGTCAAGGTAGTTTGTTTTGATTTGAGTTCACAATAGATTATTTGCAAGTTTTGAATAGTAAAAACAATTGTGTGCCTCAATGCTCATCAACGTATAAAAATCCTGCAATATCACTTCAAAAATATCCATTAATTAAAGCATTAACTAAAAAATGGGCGTGTGTT
The DNA here is from genome assembly GCA_000484575.1 of Olivierus martensii. NCBI lineage: Eukaryota > Metazoa > Arthropoda > Arachnida > Scorpiones > Buthidae > Olivierus > Olivierus martensii. Next base: position 21,206 of record AYEL01076688.1, read on the forward strand.
TTGAAAATAGAAAAAAATGACGATTTTTGTCTATTTGTCGATTGCAGCTTACATTTCAAAAATGACGATTTTTTTTCTGAAAAGTGAGTATTTTATAGTTGTAATAACAAACTTAACTTGTGATTGGTTCTGTTACCTCAATGTTTATTTTGACTTTTTTATACTCCAAGCTTGCTGGGATCTGTACAGCTTAGAAGTTCCAGCTCATTTCTATATTAAATTCAAGCATAAATTAAAAAAAGGTTTTAATCCATATGAAATGATTTTGTGGTTTTATCTTACCGATTAATGAACAATAAGCAGGCAACAATATCCTTATGCTTCCCTCTAGCACCAGCTTTACAACTACAGGTGCAATCCTATTCTTGAACTGCTGACATGTGATATTTAGCAAAACAATTAATACAATTCAATTATCTGAAAGGCATTTTTGTATAGAATAAGTGTTATCTGATTTTATCAAAATTCGTAGTGAATGTGGTGGCCCTTTCAAGTACGATGTCTGTTGGCATAGGACAACAATTTCTGAATCATTTTCAACATTAATACCACACATATTAATATGTCCTGCATTTAGAACTGCTTTACTTTCAATTAATGGTCTTGACCCCTCTCCAACATATATCAAAATATCATGCAAACTGATAAGTGGCATTTTTAAAACACAAAAAAAATTTCCAATAAAATCAAACCATGATCAGAGGAAACAAGTACCCCAGTTATGTCGGCCATATTGTTTCGATTTGCAGCGCCATCTATATTTCATTTCTTTTGCGAATAGACTTCTTCGTCTGGCATTCAAAAACTTGTTGAGCAGTGGGAGAAGGTTATAAATACTGGGGCACTTATGATGATGATTAAAAGATCTGTTCCAGGTAAATTTTGTTTGTTTTCTTCACACATTCGAAAAATGACATTACTTATGGATGACTTGATATATTCCATTTATACTTATGTTTGATTTGCAACTGATAAGAGCTTATTAGCTAAAGATATTTTTGTTATAGTTGACCCTATATTAAATTTATCTTGCTTATATGTGCTTGTAATTTATCATTTTATTATGAAAAAGCAGAAACTGTGTTTGAGAATAATTAAAAGGATAAAAATGATTTTTGTTAGAATTTTTTGTTGTGTTTGAGTTAATGAACGTTTGAATGAATTAATTCATGTTTTGTTTGAATTAATAAAATGATTTTTGTTTGTAGCAGTTACAAAGAATATTTTTAATTTATAATTTAGATTCATATAGATTTAATATATTTATTAAAAACTTTTTTCGATATCATATTAAAAATTGATATTCTTTTTTAAATAAATTCAAGATGATTTAATTTTAGGCTTATCTATCTTCATATTGCAATTTCATTCTTAATGCCAATTTCTTGATATTTATATATAGTAAAAATTTATATTAGCTAACATAGTTTAGTTTCTGTTCAAGTACTGAAATGAAAATAAGTTATATACCCAAGTACATTCTTTATTGAAATGCTGTATATTTAAATTATAATACAAGAGTATTTTATAAAAATGTAAAAGCCATTTTAGGAGAATATTGTAATTTTACACACACTCAAACTCCAATTAGCATCATTTTGGTTTGCATTTTTACCAACATTGTGTTGTAAAATAATTAAGACAATATTTCACTTTGAGTCATAAAATTTTACAACTGTGTCATTTATGAAATCATTTTTCCTTTGGTAGCACAGAAACCTGCAACAATTCAATTATCACTCCTGGTACATATTTCTGATATTGTAATATGCATATGCAAATTAAATTCATTTACCTTGATATTCACCGTTTTTAGGAAAGTGTTAAAATTGTATTCCTGGCATTTTCTTATTGCTGTCAGTATAACCAAACATAATACAATATGACAAAATGAAAACTTTACAGATAAAACAGTCCCATTAAATAAAAATATATTTGTTTTAATTTAAACACACTGATTTCTTACTAAATTTATCAAATATACAATACTAAGTTATTTGACTCAGATTCACATCATTAACATAATGGCTAGTAAAAGAGACATGCATTATTACACCTTTATTCTTTATACCATGAGATATACTATTCTTCATTTAGTAGCAACAAAGAATATGTTATTCAATTACCATACCCTAGTATAAAGGAGGTTTACTATACATACTGCATATCCAACTCACAAATTTTCTCTTTATTGAAAATAATAGTGCAAGTTCTCTATCTTCCATATTTCAATAGTTTCTTATGGAAATCATATTTTAATTTGGTGTCATTTCAGCATCATCAAGTTTTTAAAAATACATTTCCAACAAAAAGTAGTGTCTGAATGTATACATAAACTTTTTTTATTAGTACAGTGGATTCTGCTTAATTGGGACACATCAGGCCAAACCATTTTGTCCCAATTAAGCGGCTGTCCCAATTAAACGAAGTAATAATAAATTCTAAAATAAAATATGTAATTCGTAGGTAAATAAATAATAGGTAAAAAATAATAATTAGGTACCTATTTTAATGATTTATTAAAATAGGTACCTAATTATTAGTTTTTTATCGATCTCCGTCTTCAATACAGGGCCGCTGATATTCACGCTTCGCCCGCTAACTATAGAAATCCATTTATCTAGTGCTTCTTCAACTTCTGAATCCCTGATATTCACGCTTCGCTCGCTAACTATAGAAATCCATTTATCTAGTGCTTCTTCAACTTCTGAATCCTTTCTACCACGCTTTCTTTTTGATGTTCTCGGAATTTCTTTCTGTAATGCCCACTCCTCACGCAGTTGATTTTCTTTTTGTAGAATCCCTTCTGAGTTGCATATTAATCCCAGTAAATCCATAATATGGATAATTCAATTCCAGATAATCAGGAATACATACATACATACATACATATACATATTTTGTAAAAAACGCTTAAAGATGAACATGTACAAGAATTATTTTAAAAACAATAGTGCATGCTCTTTGAAATTATTCTTAAGTGAACTACATTAAACTATTCTATTCTTCTAAACAAACAGCTGATGATAACTATGATATCTAAAACATTCCTAAATAAATTTTTGTTATATTAATGATACTGTTTAATGTGCTAGTTTATTTATTATATATATTTTTAGAGTCTTAAAAGCAGGGTAAAAAATGAACTTATATATGCTTTCTGTAAATGTTTTGTAGGCCTTAACTAGTAAACAAAATTATATATTTATAATTAAATTCCAAATTGCAAATTTATAAAATCAAAATGAAAAGAATAAGCTGCAATTTTATTTAAATTAATTATTAATTAAAACTTAGTCATTCTTAAGTAAGCAATAATTTTTACCTTTGTTTCCCATTCTGTTCCAATAATAGCAATTCCTAATAATACCACTACTGTTATGCAACTAATAATACGCATATCATTCAACTTTTCTTCAAAAATTTGTACTTTATTTTCCTATAGGGAAAAATATTAAATAATTTTCTTGATGTATGAAAATTAAAGAATATGAATTTTTGTATTCATGATTTAAAACTGAATATACTATAAGAAAAACTACTGTTTTCTTTGATAAAGAATCAATCCATAAAATACAGTAAACTTCTGATTAACTGGGATACTTGAAAAATAAATTAACCCAGATAATCTGCAAAATACTAAAAAAAATATGAATTATGGATACTATGTATTTAATAATAAAATATAAATAAATTGCACACACACATTTCAAATATTCTATTATTTATTGAAAAAAAGGAAACAAGAAATGTTTTTATTTACAGTAAAAAAATTGTAATACTTAATTCTAATTTTGATTGCTAATTAAGATATAATAAATATATCTGAGGTGTTTGATAATTATCTGAAAGATTTTTAATGTTTTATCTTAGATACACTAAATCCCTTCTGGGTTGCATATTAATCCCAGTAAATCCATAATATGGATAATTCAATTCCAGATAATCAGGAGTCTACTATGATATAAGATTTTAATCTATAAGAAAAATAATTAGTTTGGAAACTATCTTAATAATCAATAAATATTTTATATTATTACTTTTTTATCCATAGAGATTTTTAATGTTATAAAATTTTAATTTAAATTATAGAATGACAAATTTTTACTAAGACAAAAAAAAGTAATTCTCAGCATAATAGTAATGAGAAAAATAGAATTTTTAAACATTCAAGATTCTTTAACTACCGGTATTTAACTTATCTCAGAAACTGCTTAAACTCTTATTCTATAATGAAAACTTGAAAAACAGCACTATTCGCAGCTGAAGAAAAAAAAATTTCTTTAATATGCTAAAATAATACATTTGGCTGAAAACATTAGCATATTAAAGAAATTCTTTTTTCCTCAGCTGTGAATAGTGCTGTTTTTCAAATTTTCATTATTCAAAATTCTTTTATTTAAAATAAGAGTCAAATGATAAATTGCAATTTCATAATTATGATAAAGAGTGAAAACAAGCATCATTGAACATTCATTCTTTACTTTCTGGTTTAAATATAGAAGGCATGAATAGCAGTTATCAAGAGAAAATTTTTATTACTATAGAAATGTCAACTTATTCATCAGGTCTTTAGCTGAGTGCACAGTTGAAGATCTCATGAGTAGGTCAAAAATATTTCTACAGTAATAAAAATTCTCTCCTGATAATTATTATTTGTGGTAGTAAATAACACCAAGCACTTGAAGCAGGACAAACACAAGTTTATCATTAGATATATACTGTCCCAATTAAGCAGAATCCACTGTATATACACTGGTATTCAAAGAAAATGCATCACCCATAAAAAATGTAAATATTGTCTGTATATCACAATATCTTTTACAAATTGCATCAGATAAGATTGACATGCAGAGATGATGATGTAATATTACATCAGCTGTTACTTTCAGCAATATAAACATACTTTGCAAAAGTTGCAATTATTTCTTGACTATGTCAGAATAGCAACAAAACAAAAAGATATTTATTAATGGTTTTGCATTAAAATATTAATAAATATCTTTTGTTTATATTTTTAGTTGTGACACTAGTCATTAATGTAACATACTACTGTGAAAAAGGATTAGAAATATGAAATTCCTAGATGATGAACTTTCTTTGTATATCAATACATGATTTTAAAAGGAGAATTTCAAATTAATTGACTTTTTTCACTTGAAATTGCTAATTTCAAACAAAAATATATATTGCAATAATTTCTTAACTGAAAAATTTCTAATAAAGAAAACATTCAAATATATAATATATATATAAAATCACAAAAAGATTAATTTTATATTTAAAGGATTTTCATAATTAAAAATTTATTCTTACAAAATAATGAAGATTCTGATGAACTAGACACAAGAATTTCTTTAGTACTTGTTTCAGTTTCACAATGAGTTGATTCTAATGGCACAAGAGAAACATATAATTGTTTAATGTCATCTGAAAAAAAAAAATACTATTATAATAAAACATCATAATACAAGTATTGCTTGATTTATTCTATACATTATACCAGAATCATGAATTAAATTGAAACTGTTTGAATTTTTACATAGGTCTCTCAAATTAGTAATTGTCACAAATAAATGTCAATTGAGAGTTCCTACATTTGAATAACAAATTCAATATTGTGGATTTTATCAGTGCTTTGGAGCGACTACCTTTTTGAGTTGCTCTGCTCCAGCTCTGCTCTGGCATCAAAGTGTTTGCTCCAGCTCTGCTCATTGCTCCGCTCCATGCTCCGGTTAAATTATTCTTATAGGAATTACATTAATTTTTTCTTTGATATATAAGTACATATAAAAAAACTTGTTTATTTACAACTAATTTATTTATTATTAAAATATTAACATACAACCTAAAATTTTACAATCAAATAATAAAAAAAAATACAATACAATTTCAATTTAAAATAATTTACAAAAAAAATACGATATATTATAAATCGACCATAAATTGACTGTCTATCATGGGTGATGGTTTTAAATTTTGATTTGATGCCATGGCTTAAATAATCAAATATTTAAGTGTTATTAATTGAGAAATAATGCATATAAACATTCATGCATACAAAATAACCAAATAATAATAATCTTAACTCTGCAAACAAACTACGATATACGATTATAACAAAACGATTGCGAACTGAAATGAACGACTGTCACACTCACAACCAAGCACATACATAAATAGTGACGTTACATATCTTTTAACAGGTTTGCCACATGCTAAATAATTTCAGTGTTGTAAACTTAACAATGTAAAATGCAAAATATCAAATGAGCCAGTGAGAATGAAAGTGGCATAAGTCACTTTATGGCTAATTGAAGAAATTTAATTTAATATTTAATGGTTTGTTAAAATTGTTATTGAAAAATCAAATGTAAGAAATGAATATTAGTGCTGCTCCTAGTGATGAATTTCTGTACTAATGACTAAAGCCACTTTCATTCTAAACAAAACAGAACTGTCAGAGGATTTCAAACATGAACTTAACTCAATTTTTAAATTTTATGACTTATGCCACTTCCATTCTCACCGGCTCAAATATTAAAAATATATATATATATATCAGAGCAGTGGAGCACTACAAATTTCCATGCTCTGGCTCCACTCCTGCTCCAAGTAAAAATCTGTTGCTCCAGTTGCTCCATGTGCCTGCTCCAGCTGTTTATGCTTTCAATTTGTTATACAACTATATTTCAGATTATACATATTTCTCCTATAATACGGTTTCACTCTAACACAATTTGAAAATTGCAGAAACCCTTATATAACATGGTACTTCTACAACACAGTTTTTACTTAACAAATTTAGAAAATTACATTTAATCTCCTACAACACAAAATATTTTCATTAATTTTTGTAAATCCATATTAGGGACACACAATACACAGATAAAATGCAATCATTGGAAATAATTTGCTAAAATTAATCATAAATGCAATTGTACTAGTTTGCTATGAGGGAAATGATATCAGTCAATTTTCAATTTTGATTTGAAATTGAGTTAATTGTCAACCATTGAATATTTTGTGTTTCAAATGTTCAGTTCTTGGATAAAAAATAAGCTTCTATTTTTCAATAGAGGAATATGAAAGAGCAGAAAAATTTTTTATTCATAAATTTTTTTGAGTGTATATTAGAGAACAATTGTTTTCTAGCGGGTTGTAGTGGTTAGATTACAGATTTTTTAAACAGAGCAGAAGATATACAAACTTTAAATGCAGAAAAAGTTCAGAAAATGAAGTTGATATTGTTAAAGAAAAAATGTTCTCATTTTAATGAAACAGTAGTAAGGAAGATGTAATTATTAAATTAATGCTATATAGGCTATATGCTTTTTCTTTCCTTTTGTTTAGATCGGAAGAGCGTCGTGTAGGGAAAGAGTGTAGATCTCGGTGGTCGCCGTATCATTAAAAAAAAAAAATCCCCAACAAATATTTTTTTTTTTTGGTCTTATGTATATATATATTTTCTTTCTTTATGTTTATTGTTATTAATATCTTAATAAAAATTATGTTTCTTACGTGGAATTAAACAAAGCTATTTGTTTTTAATTTGTTTTGGAATGTAACTCTCCTTTTTGTATTGGCTCCAGGTCTCATATAACACAGTTTCACACAACACGCTGTTTTTCAAGAACATATCTACCGTGATATAAGAGGGATATCTGTATACTTATTTACTGATATATATAATTTTTAAACAAATTATAATAATACAGTATATATTTCACTCAATACAAAATATATAACTCTGTTCTATCTTAGTAGAAAATGCATTCATTTGCAAAAGTGAGCTAAAAAAGCAGATGATTTCATACTTTTTGTCAGTTAGGAGCCATTTGATATATTATAGATTATTAATAGTTGATCATTTCAGATAATTTTTGAATTATATAAATTAGGAATTTTGTCCAAATAATTTCTTTTTTAAAGTGAATTTCTTTATAACATAGATATCACTATAGACATGTTTGGAAACATTCTTGAATTGAAATGAAATAGCTGATTGTTTTTTATTTCTTTATATGATTGAGTTTTTATGCAGATATAACTATCATTATTACAAAACTATTGATAACTGTTACATGATTTTGAAATCATAAATACAAACTGTTATAAATCAAAAAGACTTACAGTATATGTAAATTTGCTAAAATGTTTATTTTTATTTACAATTCAAAAAGTTTATTTATATAATCATTCCAAGAAGATTTGAACTGTTTTTATACATAATTAAATAAATTTCCATGATTTCTACACATCAGTAAAACTATCTTTAATAATTCAAAATTTATTATAAATTTTATTTTATAAAGATGTACAATATATTTGCTTTGAATAGCAGAAATTAAAACAGCTTCAAAATATAAAGAAAATTTAATAAAAATTAATTTCAATGCTTAACACATCATCTAAAAAAACAATAAAGAACATAATTATAGTTTGAATAAAAATTATATTAAATAAGAAATTATTCAATATAAGGTTCCAATTATTTAATTACCGGTAATATATTATTATAATTATATGCATAAATAAAATAATGGAAAGGAAACTAGTCAAAAAATTAATCATAAGCTTCCTTAATATTTTTAATAAGGAATTCCCAAACTTTTAGAAGAGTTCAAATATCTTTGTGGTTAATTATATAATCTTCCATGCTTTTTTTTACAAATAATTTTTCTTTGATATAATCCTTAAAATCAGATTTATCAGTACTAGTTGTATAATCCTATTCTATTTCTACATAGCATTAATGTACTACAATAGAAAGCAGTAAATGATTTGTTTTATTAAATATCATTCTTATGGTTTGCTATACATTGCTTTAGTTGGTATTGTGTAATCCTTATATTTTAAAACAAGCATAATATTTATTAACATTTTCAAATGGAATCTGATAAATTCTTAATCTTTCATGCATTAGTCAGATTTTTTATCATTTCTAAAGCAAGAAATACAGTTTTGTTTTTTATGATTAAAATCTTTATATTTAGTAATGTATATACTTATAGGATTTGCTTGCATTTATAGACATGCAAAGGAGTATATTTTTTGAAAGTAAAGAAAATTCTTTAACTCATCACATCAAATTAAAAGGAAATTTCATGCTAACAATCAACAAAATAGCATGGATAATAAATTGCAATGGACTGATAGCATTATATGTGCTTCTCTCCCATCCCACAGTAAACTTAACTTGATTAAAATCATATTTAGAGAAAACATATGAATGGCTTGATCTAAAGCAGGGATGCACAAACCATATCCTGTGGGCAGCATGCAGCCCTCCATTGATCTGTGGGCAGCATGCAGCCCTCCATTGATCTGTTGGCAGCCCACCTCACCATGTGTTATTTTAACAAGTCACACAATCAACAAAATATTATTTGTAGTTTTGAACAATGCATTTTCAGATAATATTTTTCTGACGTAAAATTATTTTTACAGTGGTTCTATGATAATGCTTTTAAACAATAAGGAAAAAATATTAGTATATTTGTAGTTTTGAACAATGCATTTTCAGATAATATTTTTCTGATGTAAAATTATTTTTACAGTGGTTCTATGATAATGCTTTTAAACAATAAGGAAAAAATAATAATCATATTTGTAATATAAACATTTTTTTATTTTTACTGTTTGTATGTGAAACAGATAATTTTAAAAAAATTGTATATGCACACAAGATAGCATTGCCACTTAATTAATGAAAATTTAAAATGAATTTTTATTTGGCTACTACAAATGTCAAACCTAACATAAAAAAAATTGTTAAATCAATGTAATACTACATATCCAATTAAAAATTCTTTACATACTGTCCAATTTACTGCTTATACTCTTCAACTTACTACTAAACCAAAGCACTCTTAGCAGTTGAAATCACTCCTAAATTTTTATTCAGTAGCTAATGTTTTCGGTAATAGTTATCATCTTCAGACTACAAAGATTTGAACAAGTTCTAAACATTTAACCATTTACTTATAGCAACAAAGTGTTGCTATGGTGACTTAATCCCAATCAAGTCATATAAATAGGATTAATCCAGTTAATCCAGAATGAAACATATAAAATATACCGAAAAAACATTAACTTACAGAGGCCGCCGAGGTGACATCTGAGACTTTTGTCATGGGCCCAGTATTAAAAAGGGTCCGAATGTCGGAACCCAACATGTCACATAACATGCCGCCAGAGTGCAGTGTTACCACCCAAAGCAATCATGCAAAATAAACTATTTTATATATAACAGTATTTTGATAGACGAAGATTTTGTAAAGTGTAGATTGTAAAGTGTGCAACTGTATAGTGCAGGTCATGTGTGGTATGTAATATATTGAATTTTGAATTTATTGTACACTTTTTTAAAATAAATATTTAATGTTTTATATGACACCACCCAAAGCAATCATGCCAAAATAAACTATTTTATATATAACAGTATTTTGATAGACGAAGATTTTGTAAAGTGTAGATTGTAAAGTGTGCAACTGTATAGTGCAGGTCATGTGTGGTATGTAATATATTGAATTTTGAATTTATTGTACACTTTTTTAAAATAAATATTTAATGTTTTATATGACTTTTTTTATTAAACCAAAGTGATGAACCTTTTTAAGTAGAGCACAGACACAAACTTGCCATGGGCCCAAAAATTTTTTCTCTCGGCAGCCCTGTTAACTTATATAGAACATCTATACCAGTGCTATAATTTATGCATTAGTTGAACAGCTCTATTAAGTGAAAAATAAACTCTTATCTTTATTTCAGTTAATATATAATATTAACAGAATTATATATGATAGAGAAATAAAGATGAGTTTATTTTTCACTTAATAGAGCTGTTCAACTAATCCATAGATTATAGTAAAGTAGATAGTGAAAGTAAAAAGTAAGATTATAAACAATGTATACCAGTGCTGCCCAATTATAATGAACCCAAGGGTCATAGCCGTATTTATTAGAAATATGGAGGGCTGCAGTTACAAAAAAGGGGGAGGGGCTTTGGTACTTGATATGCTATTGTCTAACAAACAGAACACAAAAATATAATACTTTTTGGAAACAAATATTATTTCCAGATTAACAAACCTTATTACAAAATTATATTTACCAGATTGCATCCAAATAATATGTTACATGTTAACAAAAAGTTATAAAATATAAACAGTTAAAAAATATCTCATGTTAACAAAAGGTTATAATTATAAACAAATAAAAAATATAAAAAAGTATGTATGTACCTATTCAATGTGATAAATAAAGGTGGGTAGCAGCATTTACAAGGACTGGATATTTATATCCATTCCTGTTGTAGCTAGCTGCATAATATGTAAAAGAGAAGAATCTCCAAGGCAGGTTCAGAATCGATTCTTAACTATCTTCATGTTAGAAAATGCATCTTTAACACAATAAGTACTACCAAACGTTGAGATTACTCTCCGACCAAAATCACAAAAGTTAAGAAAACGTTCATTAAACAAAGCAGTTTACCCATGTGATTTGTTATGAAAAAGTCATTTTCCCACTGCTCCTGATATACTTGATTTTCATTTTCTATTTTACATTTTTTCTCACTCATTTCTCAAATGCAACAAACTCACGGTAAAATAAAAATTAATTTAAATTAAAAACATAAAATAAAATTAAATTAAACAGTAAAATAGAATCTCACAACAACGGTCACACAATCACTGAAATGATGAGTGTTATAGAAACCAAAAAATAACTTTAAAATACAGTCACAATTCAAAACTTTAAACTGAAATAACTAAAACTAAAATTGACATGATTGAAAGCCATTATAAAAGTGTGATGTCATCGATAGCTTGTTGATCATTAAATAATTACTAATAATAAAGAAAAAATTAATTAACTGAGTTAACATAATTAAATTTTATTATTCTTTTTATTAAATGCATATAATTCAAAAGTCTCTTGCTTTAAATATCATTAATAACACAGAAAAAACAGCCCTTCATGCAAGGTATAAGCAAAGTTTTTAAATAATCTATAACGTTTTTGGACTAATTAAAGTCCATCATCAGTGGTACGTTACATTTAACTAAGTTCTAAAGTTCTATCTAGATAGATAGAACTTTTTAGAACTTAGTTAAATGTAACATACTACTGATGAGGGACTTTAATTAGTCCGAAAACGTTATAGATTATTAAAACTTTGCTTATACCTTGCGTGAAGGGCTGTTTTTTTCTCTGTTCTTTTTATTAATTTCTTAAAAAAAGTAATAAAAGTGAAAAAAACATTAAAAAATAATAGTGTATCACAAATTGTGAAAACCTCGCGGGCTGTACAAAATGGTTTGGCAGACTGCCTTTTGGACAGCCTTGGTCTATATATATATATATATCTTCAGACAGGGTGTACTTCCTTATGTTACAAAATGTTATACTCCCAACTTTTCATGTTAAGTTATCATTGTCTCCTACAGTCTAGTGTTTCCATTGCATGAGTTCATGTGGGAGGGAGCTCCATCACTGGTCTATCATTTAATAATTCCTCATTCCTCTGCTTCCTCATTATCTCTAGCATTTTTGTTGTTAGGGCCTGCTTTGTTTTTTTGATCAGTTTTATAATTTCACCACTGTCCCATTCTATATGTAAATCCTTACTGTAAGCTTCTACTGCCAGTGCCATAGTCAATTTCCCTTTGACTATATCTTTTTTGTGTTTTTCTATCCTTAGTAATTCCTATGTATTACGCTGAAGGTCGTGTCCTTATTTCTTTCACTGGTATTTTATATACCCCTTGCTTTTCTAAGTCTTTTAGGGGTCTTTCCATTTCTCAGTAAGCTAAAGACTGTCAGTCTCCTCTGTATCGCTAATTTTTTGTTTGTCTTTTTAGTGATCCTATCTACAAAGTTAAACATTTTGAGGTTATACAGCAAAAAGATAATAAACATGATATGATGTATAACTTTCATAAATTATTTGGTGGCCCTCCTATAAATCACAATGAATCTATGCAGCCCTTGGTCTTAACAAATCTGTGCATCCCTGATCTAAAAAAACAAAATTGTATTTGCTAGTATCAGAAATGATAAAGAAACCTGACTAATGCATGAAAGATTGGGAATCTAATCTACCAGATTACAATAGAAAATATTAATAATGATTTTACTTCCTTTTATATAAGAATTACATTAGCCTTTCTCAAACTTTTGTCTAGGAAGAACTCTTGAAATAATTTTTAGGTCTCAAGGAATCCTTGCATAAATAAAAATTATTAAATTTACAATACATGGTACATTAGTGTGATCTGTAAATTGTAAATGTAATAAAATCCAATAACAATTGTCAATGCTCTTTGCTGATTTTTCCTGAGGATCTGTTTATTTTGGCCAGCTTATTAGCCTACTTATTTTATATTTCCTCTTCCTACAAAGAATATCAACTCTAATGTAAGTCAGTAGTATAGGTAAAATTAATTTTTTCAATTTTTTTTATTTTTACATAGTATGCAAAATTCATAAAACAACATTTATTTTTTCAATAATGATCTCTTACAGAACTCCTAGTCAACTTCTCACAGAACCCTGGTTGAGAAATGCTGAACTATATAATGCCAGCCATAACAATATAGCAAGTAAAAACGTTTTCAATGCTCAAGGCATCATCTTCAGTTACAAAAATATATGTACATAATTATTTGTGGTTTTTCTATCTTTGATTATTATTGTCAATTGGAGAATAAATCATTTCTTTCTTATAATTTATAATTATTTGAAAACAACAGATAATATGTGATGAAAAAATATTCCAACAATCATCAGTATTTTGAATACCTAGAAATAATACCTATTTCAAACCAGTTGTTTTATATTAAATTATTATTTTCAACAAATTATTATTAAAAATCAAGTATTTATAGTGGATAGTAGTAATCCCTGTAAACACCAATACATTTTAAGAAATTATGCTAAATATACCATATAGCTAGTACTTAAAGCATATTTTCAATATTTTATATATAAGCAATACCTTGCATAGTCCGGTTAATTGGTTCCTATTTCTTACCGGACTAATTGAAACCAGACTATTCAAGGTATGTAACTATGGGAAAAATTATAATTGGTTCCAAAAAATTTTCGATTTGCTCATATATTTTTTTAAATTGTAAATTCTTACATTAATTATTATTTCATAAGCATTAAACATTAAAATCTTTTATAAAGATTTATAATAGACAGAAGGGACAGAAAGTAGATCCGAGCCCATAAAGACAAATAAATAAAGAGGGCTCACCCAGCAGGTGAACGCATTCCCTTTCTCCAAGTCAGCCGCTCAGCGATATTACAAACCCAGAGCCGTGCTCTGCTTAAAGGCGGATTCCCACTTGAACTGGGCTGCCGCAGGCTGATGAGTTGCAAACGCCGATATGCCCAGTATTCATTCCCATTCAATGATTCAATTAAGCGTTTGCGGTAAACAACTGACGACATTGCACTTGAGAGGCAAGCACTATAACAAACGTTGTTCAGATAAATTTGGCAACACTGGAGCAGCAGCCTGCTTGTCTCCAAACGTTGTTCAGATAAATTTGGCAACACTGGAGCAGCCACCTGCTTGTCTCAGCTCGTCATAGTGGCTATTCCAGTCATATATAGGTAATAAGTAGCAAGCACACTTACATTTCATATTTATTCTAAAAAAATATAGTATATTAAAAATATTTTATTAACAATTACAATCCGGACTATAGTAAAACCCGGACTATGCGAAATATTGCTGTATTTAAAAAGTCACTTTATATATCAGGTTATCCCAAAAGTAATGTTTTTTTATACTGTATTTGTTCAAATATATCTCAGTTTGTCTGAACATGAATTTAAAGTTTTCGCAACATTGGAAGAGTTATTGATTCAAATGAATATTTACTTGATTAAATTAGCAAGTAAGACATTAAATTAGTAAATTTATCTTATATATCCTTTCAAAAATTAATGGTAAAAATGACATTACTTTTGTGATGACCTATATATTTACAGAAACATTATTTTGTAAGTTATTATTTCATCTTCCTCAGTAACCAAATGCATTAACAAATTAAGTATATATATAAAAACTTAATTTATGCATGATATACTAATTTTCTATTATTAGTTAATGCATTCATGTCGAACAAATCAAACAATTTTATATTTTCATGTAAATTTAACATTTATGTGCTGCATTTACTTTCAAGATAAAAATAAATATCATTTCATATAATTAGCAAGATTTCTATAATTATATTGAAAATGTTTTTCTGAAACTGATTTCTCAGTTTTAAAATAGTCAATTTATAAAAATACTGTATATACAGTCAAACCCCGATAAGACACCCTCCGTTAAGCCGCCACCCTTGCTGACTGCCAAGGAATTTAGTGGAACGGATCTTCCCTATGTTGATGGAATAGGCAAACCTTGATAAGATGCCATCCGCCAATAGAAACATCTAAACAAATATTCTTTTTGGTATTTTATTTGTCTTCATTAATCCACCAGGGGCATGTAAGCTGACTCACATCCTGAAGTTCATCAGTACTATATATATTAAAAAGCTCTCTGGATTCATTTGTAACCAGCAGGTGGAGATAAATGATTAACCCTTTAACTCCATGTCTCTTTAGGACTGGTTCACACCTAGGTTTTAGAAAATTTAAGATCGTAAGAAACAGGTTGTTCCCCGAATGACTAGTCACTTGATGCAAAGTCTTGTTAATGTTTCACCATGCTGCAATGCTCAGAAATTTCTATCCATGTAGTCATATTTTTATATTGGCAATGACATGGGAATTTTTCTATTTCTAGAAGCAATTTATGGTATTTTAAAATTGGAAAATTCATTTTTAAGTTTTCATCTTGGAGGATATCAGATTTCAGGGTGTTTATTGTAATAATTTTCACAATGAACAAAATTGCTAGTTAATAAAATTGTTGATAGTTTAAATATAATGTTTTAATATACTGGTAATTACTGAAAATCAATAAATTGAATAATTATGTTCTGACAAATTGCATCACACAAATTCTTTTTAATAAAAAAAATATTATTGAATGAAAATAAATTTAAATAAAACAAATTTCATTAATTTTTTAGATAATCATATGAATAATTAAACCAAATAATTCATTTTAAATTCATGGGCAAAATGAACTAAGTATAAAAGTTATGGTAATGGTTATAAATTATTATTATATATAACATAAATTAAGTTAACATAATTTATACTCACTAACATAACATCAGTAACAGTTTCAGCAAATCCAACTACATACATTGCAACAGCAACAGCATTTGCAAGTGCAAATATCAGACCAATTGATCCACCAAATTCTGGACCAAGACTACGGGAAATCATATAATATGTACCACCTAATTCAAATAAAAATTTAAAATATCACTTTTTAAATTTAATATAATAAGATTTATTACAATAAACACAAGTTTCAATTTAAGAATTAGATTTTTGTTCTAAAAATTGAAATTTTATATATAAAAACAATTTATATAGAATGTTTACTAATTACAATCATTAAATTGATGAACTTTCACATAAACAAATCATTTTATTTTCAAATTTTGAAAAAAATTTGAACAATTTCATAAAAAATTTAAAAACTAAAAAATAGCAAAAGCTAAAAATATTTTGTAAATCTATAAAGTTATTTAACAAATCTGCAAAATATTTCAAAAGAGTTTCTGCCAAAAATTCTTGTCTTATTTGATATTTAAAATTTCAAATATTGATTTTGATTAAATAGTAATATCTCAAATTACAAAAACAGAGGAATTTAAGTTATGAACATTCTAACTATAAATTTTTGTACATATAAACTTACTACGGTGTGTATAATATATATATATTTATAAAAAAAGGTACATAAGTAAAGTATAAAAAAATCCAGAAGCCAGCTTAAATAAAACTAGCAAATGCACACAATCAAACGAAAAAATTTCTATTATAAAAAGGGGGTACTTTATACTCAACCCATTAACATACATTGAGAGAAATCAGTTATGCTATAATTTTCTTTCCTTTTACTTTGATTCGTTAGTAACACAGATTATTTAATAAGTTGACTATTATGACAAAGGTGTGAAGAGAAAAAAGTCTAATGCTCTGAGAAAAAAGTGTAGAAGTGCTGGGAGAAGAGTGAGAGAATATGTTGTCTTCGGTATTCTCTCTATTTTATTTCACAGTCCACCCAATCACATCAGTGAAGAGAGAAGTCTGAATTCATATTTGACCTTATTTGGCCAGGTTGCACCTCCTTTTTTTCACTGAGATTGGCAGATGGACATTGCTGACAAGATGACTTACAATATTATTCTTTAGGTCCCAAAACCTGGACCATGCAGCTGTGTGAAACTGGATCATTATTTCCTCTCTCAAAGCATTGTTTATGGTTTGTTTGACAGTTATAAAATTCTTCTCTCTCCTCCCCTAAAGGGTATTTAAACTTTTCTCCAATTGAATTCATTAGTTTTTACAGTTAGATTATTAATTTAATGAAATTTTAAAAACTATGTATATATTGATGATTTTCTATTATATAATTAAAATTTGTAATGTATTTTATAATATTATTTTTGTTTCAGATTACATATATTCATAGTTACATAATATTCAATAATAGTGTATTTATATTAAAATAATAGTAAATTGCATACAACAATTGAAAAACTTAAGCAACATTATAAAATTTAAAAGATAAAAGTTAAATAGAAGAAAATAGTTCTTGGAAAGTTGATTGGTTGAAATCGGATCTTCAGTTATTTAATGTGACTCAGGAGAATTATCCTTGCAAAACTTGTCTGTGGTCAGAATCCTTGCTATATAAACTCTTGTATATTTATTTCCATAATATAACTATTGAACAAAATTTACACCATAAATTTGCAGAATACATTTAGACTGTAGAAAAATGAATAGACCAGATTTCACATCAAGATGACAATTAAAAATCTTACCATTTAAATTTTATAAAAGCAAATTTCAATTATGATAGAACTTATTAAAAATCTCTGAACTTATTAGAAATCTCTATGAATTTGTGGGTTAAAATCCGTGCCTGCATGCAAAGTCATGGATTTTAACAAATATCAATTAATGCTAATTACAACTAAATTTAACGGTCCTGACGACTCTGCAAGCCAGAGTTCTGCCTGAGCTCAGGTCTTTAACTAAACTAACTTAAATATAATGAACTTCAAAACAATTTAACAACAGTTAACGTTTAACCAGTAAAATGAAATCGGAAACAGGAAATCGGAACTTACAACTAAAAGTACCGATTAAGTGTTAGAACTAGAACAAACAATGATGTTAGAAACTTATGCTAATAAATTGAATAAATTCTCAAACAAGTTAGATAAAAAAAAAAAATAAAATATATTAAACTTAGGACACTTACAAAAAGTGTTAATAAATGCTTTATTGAAACTATAATAAAGTGATAAATCAACAAAACTTGTTTAATCAAACTCAAATATCAACAATCAATTATTCAAAAAAAAGAAACCTTAAATACTACTTAAATTTTACTACCTCCACCACCGATACAAATTTCAAGCAAATTGTAGACCTTTACAAGAATTTCAATGTCACTTAACCAACCTTACGTCGATACAACACCGAGTCGTGGTTGTGGCGGCTTTTATATCCGAGTGACGTACAGTCCCGTGTTGCTTCATTTACATAAATATACATAAGTTTAAATTTATAGCTTACAGTTATTCATTCATGTCATATAAATGAATTGTAAAGAGGATAACGAAAAAAACATTGATATGGGATCATTCTTATTTTCTCATATTGGATCAGTGGTAAATGTATTTAGATTAGATGATGATGTCGTTAACCGGGACAGCTCTTTCGGAGGACGGTTTCAGATTCCTTAACACATGATGGCTAACTACTACGACAGGGAATGTGGAAGTAAGTCAACTCAAACTAAAATATAATATGTTAGATAATAATGAAAATAACAATAAATAATAAAAGTGAATAATAAAATAGGACAGATCAGAATTAATCTCCTCACATGCTTAATAGTTTATTTAAAAATGCAAATTGTATCTTATCTACATTTTAACTGATTCAATTTAGTGATTGTGTTTTCCCAAACTTTGTTTTCTCAAGATTCAGAATTCCCAAATTAGTAATTACCGGTAATTTATTTCTACAGATTCCAGATCTCTCTCAGAAATTTGAGATTCTAAAAAAATGTTTAGTTAAAAAATACCTGTTTTAATAAGGATAAAAAAAAAATGAGTCAGAAAAAAAAAATCATGAAAAATGAAAAACAGCAGCATTGGGTTGTTTTATATTTTTTTATTTAATATTTTAATTATATTGAAAAAATAGATCATATTTCAGTAATATTGAAAAAAATAATCATATTTGTTTTACAATTATTGACAGTTTTTATTAAAATAGTTTTTCAATACACACAAATAGTCTATTCATTTATTTGCTAAACAGGCCCTGTGTTTGAATACAAAAATTCTATTTCTGGAATTTTTGTGCCCAATCTTATATAGAGACATATATAAAAACTTTTTAGCCCATATGATTGCTTATTTTTTTACATGTTGCTATATTTGACTATATAGATCAGTGGTTCTTAACCTTTTTGAAGTCACAGAACACTTTTGAATGTAAAGAAAATTTATAGAACACTATAACTAAGATCATAAAAACAAACAAAAATATCCACGAGCATGAAATTTAGTTCATGAAAATTATAATACAGGAATAACTCGATTATCGCAGTTTTGATTATTGCGATTCTCGATTTATCACGGTTTATAATTTGATACCAAAATTCGAGTTATTGCGCTCAAATTCGAATTATTGCGGCCGCGAGATGTAGCCCATTACATATGCAACCAGAATTACATTTAGTTCGTAGCCGCGAGATGTAGCCCACTACATATGCAACCAGAATTACATTTAGTCGGCGAGATGTAGCCCACTACATATGCAACCAGAATTACATTTAATTTGAATAGCCCACTACATATGCAATCAGAATTACATTTAGTTTGAGTCGCCACTCTCAAGCAGCGCTTTGTTTTTATCCGATAGTGCCTGCTCACCATTCACAAGTAACTATCGACCTCTACTTGAAGTACATGTGGATATTTATTTCTCTCTTATTTACCCCTACAGTGAATGCTAAAAGAAACAAGGATACTATCAAGGCTACTCTATCAAGAAGAAATGTAGAGATCATCTTAGAAGATTAGCACGCTCAACAAATTTCTTTTTTACCTTATACATATAAATTTTAATTAATAGTTTTGAAAAAGACTTGGCAGTGATCATTATTTCACAGCATCATTTATCCCAATTATCGTGGATTCGATTATTGCAGTATTTTTCGTGGCAACATTAACATATTTGAAAAATCCTTGGCAATGATCACCCATTTTACATGCATTATTTCTGATTATCTCGGATTCGATTATTGCTGTATTTTTCGTGGCAGCATTAACCGCAATAATTGAGGTATTCCTGTACTATATTATTTCATTAAGGATAATTTTGCTTGTTTGAATTAATGATTGATTATAAATCCTTTAGTTTATTTTGCTATCTTACACAATATACACAGTCTTTCATTGCATGTTCAGATACTTATAGGATTAAATTTCAAGTTATAGACTGATATACAAAATGATTCCCAGAAAAAATATTTATAGGTAGAGAATATATTGTATAAAAACAGAATAAACACTTATAAAGGCATTGATTTTATTGGAAATTTCTAGTTACAATATAATAAAAAAAAAACTTAAGATTAAAAATAACAAGTGCAATAAAAATTTTTGAAATATTAAATTCACTATTGTAAAAAAAAAAATTGTTTTTCAATATACAGATGTTCAGTTTTTAATAATAAGGGGATTTAGATAGTTTAATTAAAAAAAAAAACTAAAGAAAAAAAGAGAAATACAAGATAAGAGATTTTATATTGATAATTTAATTACATACAAAAAATTATTGAACTCTAGACAATGATTTAAATAAAACAAAAGATTTAAAATATGAATATATATGATATACTCCACATACATTGGTAATAAATATATAACAACAGGTGACACACACAACAATGACAAAATAGATAATTTTTATCAGGAAAAGAAAATATGGCCTGAATTAGATATATTCTACATACTGGTAGAAGAAAAAATAGAATCAGCAATGCATATTAAAGTAATGTAGCATTTATTAAGTCACTTTATTCACTTTATTTGTCAATCTTCAGAAATTTATGACTTATTTCTACACAAATAAATTAATTCAATTTTTAATTTTATAATAAATCATTTTGTGATGCTATTCAGTTTTATGAATAAAAAAATTCTTTACAAAAAATTTCCTATGATATTTTTCAAGACTATTTATATGAAAATAGTGCAACAAATATGAGAGTTTATTTAGATTATATTTTAATTTTTCAAAAATCTGGAATTTAATATTTATTTGTTATCTAAATTTAATACTTATTCAATAAATACAAAAGATGGTCCACTAGGAATTCCAGTTTTTTTATTTAGAGTTTTTGCAAAGTTTTAAATCTTCTTATAACTGCCCAAGTAGATGATTTTATAGATTTCTAACAAAGCTATTTAAAACAAATATTAATGTTAATAATAAATATTTTAACCTATACAGAAATTTTCATTTCAATATCTATAGTATTATAATATATATATATATTATACACAAAAAATACATGACATCCTAAGGGCAAGATGTGTGGTGTATGATGGTGCCAAGGGCCTAAAGGTGGCATGATATTTTGAAATTTTAAAATAAACTACTGAAAGTTCTTAAATATAAAAATACTTGATATATCAAGAGATCAAATCAAAATTTTTATTTTCATTGCATTTCAAAAATATATGATAAATAATGTGTATGTATGTATAGATTATATACAATATACGACCAAAGAATAGTTCATAAAGTGAAGTGACAATAGCCCATTTTTCTCTTGGCAATTTTTACAAGCCAGTTGTAAAATCAGTCAAAAAATTTTTTAAATATTTTTTTTTTTTATATAGAAAGATATGTCTTTGTCCCTTTTTAAATAATTAAAAAAATTTGAAAATGATATCACAAAGTTTATTTTGCAGAAAAGTGCTCATAAAGGTTTTACAGTCCTCATATTATAGGATATGGATATATATAATATGAGGACTGTAAAACCTTTATGAGCACTTTTCTGCAAAATAAACTTTGTGATTTACATCATACGTGCTTACCACCATATTCCCGTTCATCCAGAACATATACCAAAAACGGCTATTTGCACACTTTGACATAATTGATGAAGAGAATAAAAGCAAGAAAAATCAAAAAAAGATTTAAATAAATTGCATATATAAATTGGAAATAAAAAAATTGAATAATGAAATTTTTTTTATTTCCAATCAGAGTACTGCACAAAATTTGTAATTATTATTATTTTTTGAGTGAGATCTAAGGATGGGTTCAAAGAAAACTGACCAGAGGAATAATTCTGAAAAGAAGAACACTCAATTGAGCAAAAACGAAGAAAAAAATTTAAAAAAATAAAGAATAAAGTGCAGAAAGGTAGAACAATTAAACTAACTTGAATATGGCACTCCTAGGACAATTGTGGCAATGTTTTGCAACCGAGAGAGAAGATTATGAGTGCTAGGGTGTCTGCTGGAAGACTTCATTCCATCCCAGGGCTAATAAATTGTGTGTTGTGTATAAAATAGTGTGTTTTGAAATTTAGTGTGCTATACAATAGCAAAACATGTATAATAAAGTAAATAATATAATGTATCTCTCTCACTTCACCCGTTACGGGAGTGGGATGAGGACCAATAACAAATTAATCTATTTTACATAGTCTTATATCAGAAATATTATCCAGCAATTTGACAGTTTCTCAGTTCGACACTAGTTCAAGGACAGATTAGTATCGAATTGCGAGGCACCACTGTATCACCTTGGATGATCTGATTTTTAGGCCTAATACTATTGCACACTTAATAAATAATAATGTAAATATGTTTTTAACTTTTATATACATTAGAAAATGAAAAAAGGCTGTGATTCACTTTAGAGTAGTAGTAGTATGGAACCTAATCACCACAACAGCAAGGTATGCATGTAATTTTTATTTAAAAGAATACTTAGAAATTTCCAAAGAAACATTAAAATATCATCATAATTCAAATTTGTATTTGGGAAGAAAAATGTGTATGGTCTGTAATTAATAGCATTTAGAATAAGATGCAATTATTGCTTTATGCCATTAAATAGTTTATCATAGTTGAAGAAATTTTGAAAAATAATAATAATTAGTATGATGCTTGTATGTCCACTGTTTGCCAACAGCAGTTAATATAAGTAAATATATCTTAATTTAAAATCAATGGTATAAAGCAGTAAATTTGATATGAAACTATGTCTGACATAATTGATGAAGAGGATAAAAGCAAGAAAAATCAAAAAAAGATTTAAATAAATTGCATATATAGATTGGAAATAAAAAAATTGAATAATGAAATTTTTTTTATTTCCAATCAGAGTACTGCACTTGCACAAAGGATTTTGAATTTTGATGCCCAAGCTATATGGAATGACGAAAAGTTACTAAAAATAACACAAGACCCAATAAGGGCAAAATTTGCAGAGGCTTTCGAAATTTTTAAGAATAAAAGGTTGAAAAATAATACCATAAACAATATAGAACAAAATTTAGTAAGCTCCGCGTGGGCCTGGTATAACAAAATAGTGCGAAAAAAACTGAAATATTGATTTACCCCTAACAGCTTAACGCGTCAAATGGCCTATATGTTGTCTTTATAAAAATAAAAAATATTACAAAAGATAAAACAGCTCATAGGCAGGAAAGTATAATAACATATTTTTTATTACTGGTAGTAGCGCTTTCGATACATAATCCTCTTCAGCTACTTTAACTACAACGAATATCTCAATCATTCTAAAGAACGCCAAACATTCTATCGGCTTTAAAAACGTTGCCGTGGCAACATAAAATATAAACATTTTACAATCATATTATAATATGCAAAAATTAAGATTACAACATGTGTTAATACTATATAAATACTTAGAATAACTAAAACAAAAATCGGCAGACAGAAATAAAGTATACTAATTACAGATGCGATATACATACGGGTCTGTCCTAC